>JAQQZZ010158772.1:0-12159 GCA_030265115.1 Mopalia vespertina | reverse complement strand
GGGGGTTATTGTTACAATATTAAATAAAACATTCAATGTCACATTTCTGGCACCATTTAATAACTGGTTAAAAAATATTCCATTTTGAGTAAAAGACACATAAAACTATCTCTCGCTTGTGAATCTTGCAACAACTGGAAATGAGTTTATTGTCGAATTATCAGAATTTTACTTCGAACACCTCTAGCTCAGTTTAACAGGAAGGCAGATTTTCTGTTCCTGATACATGTAAAAATTAACTCTGGACATATGACAAAAGTTAATCAAGTAGAAACTTTTTAACAATTATGAAACACTTGGCACTGATGTAAGGGGTAGACGTGAAATATATGCAAACAGGCTTTGTACTTCAGTAATTACGGATCCAGTTCTATAAATAAAGGCAATAGAAAGGCGGTTCGTTTACTGTGCGTCTCGGTGTTAGCTCTGAATCAACTCTACATGTAAGAAGTCTTTCTCTAGTCGAGAGTCAAACGTCAGGACGTTAATGTTTGCAGTCAAAATTTATTTGCAGGCAAAGGTGAGAATTGGGAAGTGTCGACCTTCAGGAGAACTAAATAATGCATGCTTTGAGATTAGGAGTGACACCGACGCCTAAAGCTGAACAGGTAGAACAAAAAAATATATAGTTTATGGAATGATGGGGATGCCGCATTCTAACCTTGCTGGCAATGTGCCCATATAGTTTTTACTATAGTACATGAAACAAAGATCAATTGTCTGAACAAATTAAGCCAGAGTATGTCATGGTGGGATTTCACTTTTTGAAAACTGATTTTTGGGGTAGGGTTAAAAAAACAAACTTGGACACACTTTATTTCGTCTGAATGTTAAAACTCTATTCAGGTCATTACATTTTACAATAGAATTTAATACAAATTAACAGTTTTGCAGCAAAATATTGTCTTTGGAAAGCCATGTTGAATTATCTGCTGTGCACAAACGAGAAACGAGTTGTTGTAAATTTCATCACCGAGTCACATTAATAGAAAGGTTTTTATTTTTCATAACTTGTACCTTGTCTGATAGAAATTTAAAGCTTAGGTCCAAGTGCTATCTTGTTTATGACATAAAGAGAATACAAATGATCCAGCCGTTCAAAATATGTGCTTATCTCGGTACTTCGGCATAAATGATTAAGACGGGTTAACTGAAAGTCTTAACCTTTTTGAAAATTTTATCTATAAACAAAAAAACCCACAACATTTTCCACAAGCAATATGTCAGTTGTGGTAAAACCCAAGCTAAAACGATTTGAAATCCCGTATTTTGAATGGACTTTTCTTTGAGCTGAAGTCAACTTGAATTAGTAATGAATGTGTTCGAAGTAAACACCCCTTCGTTATTAAAAAGCAAAAACATAAAACAAACTTGGAGACAGGAAAGATACTCTGGTCACATTTGAAAAAATACCAATTTAAGCAAAAACTTTCGGATAATCGCAATTTTGTTTTTATAGCTTATCTATAGCTGACGCCTCGCTGGAGACAAAAACTTGAACTGTTGCATTCAGCTTCCTCGCCGTTTAGGCAGTTTCAATGTGATGGTATGGGTTAATTTGTACAAAAATAAGTTTAAACATGAAAAAAATATTATGTTTTGGAAACTTGTATGATATTTAATTGTACAATTTGCGAAAATCATCTCATATTTCATAGCACCATATTAATTTCCCATTACCTGAATCGATTGATGTCTAACCAATTGTAAATACATTGCCATCGGCTCGTAGCAGAAGAACAATCTCTACACAAGAATATGTATCTTATACTGTGATTTACACAAAAATGTTGTGCATTTATGTGTGATGCCATTATTACTACTGCTTCTTGAAGCAGTTCAAATACGATACGTATTCATCTCTTACTTTGAAGCTACAATATAGCTTTATCGTATAATTCTATTCTTTCTTGTATAATTAAACGCATTCTTATCGCGATATTTTACATTCTCCTGTTTTAAATATTCAACATGTGGAAGATGATCTTCAGGCAATATTGGAGTAATATGTGTACAGTTCTTTACAGGCAAATTTTATACTGCAACAAGGCCGGTCCAGATCTACGAAGAAAGACCAAAGCTTACACGACGATTGTCAACTCGATGGAGTTGAAATTATTTTTTTAAATCTGAGTCCACTTAGCTAAATTGTTTTTTGCTTTTCTAGCTCGCCTGTTCGAAGTAAGGTGAGCCTATGTGATACCCTTGGCGTCGGCATCAGCCATGTAAAGGTTTCTATAATTAAATATACTAAGGGAATTTTACACACAGTTTGCCCGACCGGAAAGGAAGAGATTATTAAAATTATATGGAATTCTGTGAATATTAATTATGCTAATTAGGTGATACTGTTAGAGGAAATGGTGTACAATTTACGGTAAGCACTTAATATCTAAATTCAATAACCCAATTTTCCTAAAATTTTGGACAAATGTCACACAACATGATAGGAGAGGGATATTATCTGTTCAACTCATGACATGCATATTAATTACTTTAACGAGCTTTGCAATAAATTTGCGTTAAATGCCAAAACTCCAAATTGAATAGCCCGATTTTCCTAAAAGTTTGGTAAATGTTACAGAACATGAAAGGAGAGGGATATTATCTGTTCAGCTAATTGTATGCATATTAATTACTTTAACGAAAATTTCAAGAAAATTGGCGTTAAATACCGGAACTCCAAATTGAATAGCCCGATGGTTCTAAAATTTTGGACAAATGTCACACAACAAATGAAGAGAGGGATATTATCTGTTCAGCTTATTACACGCATTACATTTGCGTCAGCCATGTAAAGGCTTCTCTAATTAAATATACTAAGGGAATTTCTCCAGAAAGGAAAATATTATTAAAATTATATGGAAATCTGTGCATAATAATTATGCTGATTAAGTAATAGTGTTTTAGAGGATATAGTGTCTAATTTGCGTTATGCACTGTATTTCCATATTGAATAGCCAGATTGTCCTTATAGTTTGGGTAAATGTCACACAACTTGGGGGGAGAGGGATATTATCAGTTCAGCCCATTACCTGCATATTAATTACTTTAACGACCTTTTCAAGTAAATTTGCGCTAAAATTTGTGTTAAGCACCGTGTGTTCAAATTAAATAGCCTGATTGTTTTAAAATTTAGGGCAAATATCCCTCAAAAAGGAGACGAGAGGGATATTATCTGTTCAGCTCATTATATGCATATTAATTACTTAAACGAGCTTTTCGAGTAAAATGCGTTAAACACCATAACTCCACATTGAAAGGCCAGATGATTCAGAAAATTTTAGTAAGTATCACACAACATGAAACTAGTGTGATATTGTCAGTTTGGTACACAATACGCATATTAATTACTCTAACGAGTTTTATGCAGAAATATTAAATTGTTTTGCATTTTTTCGTTGAAGGTAAAAGGAATGAATTCCCTTTCATTGGCAGAACAGGCGAGATCTTTGGCAGCCTTGCTGCAAAGTATTTTCTATTACACACCTACGGTTTTTGATTTTTGAGACAAGAATTGATTAATATGTGTATAGTTCCTGTAGGTCTGTTTACTGTAACATTCTAATTACAGTATCTTACATTATCTTTGTTGTCTCCTGTTTTAAATATTCATATGTGGAAGACGGTCTGCGGGGAATACTGATGTAATATGTGTATAGTTACTTTGTAGGCCTATTTACTGTAGTATGTCTGGCCCAGATCTACAAACAAAGACCAAGCTTACACTACAATTGTCAACTCGATGGAGCACTTTTTTAAAGTTATTTTAAAAAATCCGAGTCCACTTAGCAAAATTGATATTTGCTTTTTCTTCTTGCCCATTTAGTGTATTTGATTTTTTTAAAATAAGATAAGTTTCCTTGAATAGATTAAAGCAGTTGATTACAGAAAGTCTGTAAATACGCATGCTACTGTTTAACAAGTTGAATTCATCCATAATTAAAAGACATTGGCGTATGTCCTAAATGGTATAACCTCCCCACCCAGTACAAAGATAAAAGAAAGCTAATTGGATTACTGGATGTGTCGGAGAGGCTAATACTATATCAGCTGCCGATGTTATGCAACTTTATAGACTAATAATCAGAAATGTATTTGTTATACTTTAAACAAGTATGGAAGAGATTTTGATCAATAGGTATAAGTGTTTGTACATCTAAATAAACAATTAATCAATGAATGATTTAGAAACTGCAGAGCCATTTTCAATTTCGAAATTTGTTTACCCTGTTTCTGTATCTTTTCATCTTCATTTTCCTTTTGATGTGCATAGCCAATTCATTAAATTTATATATGCTCAAATATTTTTATCAAGTTCACAATAAATAGCATGTATATCCAATCGCTTAGTGGGTTATATATATGTCATCTACGCGGCGTTGCGTTATGTTACGAAAGATTAAAAGATTAAATCGCAGCTCTATTATCCAACATTTGAAAGTAGTATGCGACGATGGCGATAGAAATGACTTCTCCTGCAATTGCCCAAAATGCGTCTCCGACGGTCCAGGACCCTCCGAACTTCCTGGGCATACTCAGCCCCTGGGTCCTAGCATATATCGTCCTGGGACTTCAGTCCGTTGGACTGGTATCCTCAACTCTCCAACTATCACAGTATGCTTACCATAAGCTTGTCATCAGACATCCAAAACGTGTTACCTTAAATATTGTACCATAATGTATTTCGTTCCCAAAAGTTGTTTGAAGAAATAATCCGCCACTGATACTTACCACTGCAAGGTTTTAAGCTATTTGTAAAGATATTTAGACACTCAGCTTACAAGGGCGCTTTGTGGTTTTCTAAAATCTATATTGCTGCCTTACACAATGTACCTTTGAATCCTGAAAATGATCTGGGGCATATTAAAGCTGCCGGACTGGTGCTACAATACTACAATTGCTTTTATTTTCAACTGATCGTAGTAGTTAAATTCAAGACCGATAACTGTTCTACACAGTTGTCATACAGAGCAACAAGACGTGATCTTTAGTCGGTGTAATATTTACATCAAATAGGGTATTCGCCAACGACGTCAACTGTGAATAGTTTCAAGCTGGTATGATATTAACAATGTTGGTTTTTTTTTTTTGCAGAACAGTGAACGACACATTGCTAAGTTGCACACTACAACATAGCTTCCGTCAGTCAACTTGGACGTCACATATATTTCCTCTTAGTGGGTGACGTCATTGGATGAGGCGGTAATAGGGAGCGATTCCCAAGTTCATTTGTGTACCGATATGTCACTAGTACACGCATACACCTCATAGGAAGAAAAAAAATAACATTACAAAAAATAAGAAATCTAGTGACTGAAACACAATATCTCCCATTACCTAAAAAAAATGGCATAGCAATTTTAAAATTCTTCATTGAGACGCAGGCCTGCAACGGACCACAATTGAATCATAACACTGCTGACGAGATTTAAAAAAAAAATCTAAAACATCATCGACATATAAAGTCAAATCCAAACACTCCTGATGAAGTACATATAGAACTGATTTTGGTTTTGACAGTTTCGTAGCTTTGACCAGACACTTTCACGTCATGGATATAAATATAAAATGAATAATAAAATATCGACCGTATCAACGTCCTCGCCAGGAATATATTTCCAAAATCAGCCTAGATTGCCGCTCAGCCTTTCCTCATTCTCAGAGGAATTCCTGCACATTCTTGTCCTATCAGAGTGACTGGTGTGACACTAATGAAGACTATTTAATTTACAAAATGCTTGTGGTAGACTTTGGCTCTTTTAAAACTGCACCAATTAGCATCGATCATAGTCGATCAATCAAAACGACAGAATAAATTTAATTGGCAAAATTAGCTGAGACTGATTCTACGGGCTTCCTCATTCTCAGAGCTTCCGGGGCCTAGGCGGCCCCTGGGCACTCGCCCTTTTGCTAGCTTTCGATATTTGAATTTTTGAATAAAAAAATATATATTGTTTAGCTTTTAGACTTTACAGATTTTATAGAAAAATATATTTTTTCACAGTTTTGTCAAAATTTACGTCAGTACTGTCTTCTTTTGTCTGAGAGTCAGTACCAATGCTCTCTTCAATAGAAGTTTTTGAAAAACTTTGAAACCTCCAAAATTGCACCAATATTAAATTATAACTCTGTTAGCACATTATGACGTACTAATGTAGATCTCTTGCACATCCTCTTTCATCAGAGTCGCTGGTGTGATACTATAAGCTACAAAATGCTTGTGTTAGATTTTGACTCTTTTAAAACTGCACCAATTAACATCTATCATAGTCGCTCAATCAAAACGACGGAATAGATTTCAATGTCAAAATTAGTTGAGATTGCTTCTACAGGCTTCCTCATTCTCAGAGCTTCCGGGGCCTAAGCCGCCCCTGGACCCTCGCCTATTGAGCTGTGATAGTCGAGCCCCCCTTTTACAAAATCCTGTGTCCACCACTGGTAATTACAGATTTCTGGATAAAGACATCTATAACTACTGTGACTATTTACGTGAGTTTATTTTTGTTTCATTTGTGAGATTTTGGGAATCAGGATGTGAGCAAGGAAAACCTGTCGGGACAATTGAATCTATTCTCATCGAGACATAAACGATAAAGATAGAACAGCCCATCAACAAATTCAATGACAAAATAGGCTCTACGATTATAATTATAGCTATCCACACTACTCAAACTCACTTTATGTTTTGGTTTTCCTCCTCCTTAATCAATTCAGTTGACTTTGTGGTATGGGATCCTGAATGGGTGATCTTGGTATGATGGCCAGATTTTCCGCATGCACAAAGTGCTGCAAATTTAAAAGAAACTCTACCTCGACAAAGGGCATGCTGCTGGAGTGAGTTTCTTGTTATTCTTGTGCTCTCATCATTGGTGGTGCCAGCGCCATAAATCTGATTCGGGGGAGGGGTATTTTTTTATCATTAAACTATGAAGATGTGTTATCCTGAGTTTTGTAGTATCTATTCTTGCCACTGTACTGCTCTTAATCTTTGGATTTTCGGAATAAAAGGCGAAAGATTTTCAAATGTCTGAAAATTGCATATACGAAATTTAATGTGCCAACAATAATACATTGTCTCAGCATTGCTACTCTTCAAACAAACTGCCTTTAGACAGACATCTTCCAATTGCAAGGGTCAAAATGTGTAAGACGAGACTTCCACATAACTAACCCTCGCTGCAATTCGAGGCAAAAACGTGGCAAATATTCAATTGGAGTATTGCAGAAACAAGCATCCAATCAGAAAGCCATTTACACATCAAAGCCGACAACAAACAATCGTGGCGCCACTGTCAATTAAAGTGTCTGTGATGATGCCAGGACTCGCCAATGGGACTAATATTGTGCGTGTTTATCACATGTATAGCCTGCTTGTCATCCTTTGTTTAGACCGCCTCTTTCTAATTCTAAGAAAGTTCCAATCTGATTGGGTGCAGTAAAGAGAGGTCATCCGAAAGTAGCTGTTGTATACTCTATTAAACTCAGGGTGTTCAATCCATTAAGGCAAGGTAGGAAAGGAAGCGACGCTTAATGCGACGATCTTCTTTTCCACCTTGCCTCGGGAAGATGCTAGCCATAGGGCGGGTGGCAAAAGAGAAACAGGCGTTGTAACAAGTGGTGTCTATAGTTCTAATAATATATAACTTAACAGCCTGTTGTTTCCTTAAGAAAACATTGGTGCCAGAGTTGACGTTTCCAAAAGATGATACAATATCACTTTTTCTGAGTTAAACAATTCAACATAGTGTAATTGTCGGGTTCATGACAACATACAGAGCTGTCTTTTTCTTTTTTAAATGTTCACTTTGAATATTCAAAACGGAATTGCCGACAAGATTGTATGATTGATTGCTTGATTGATGGATTTGTGGTTCCTTAATTAATTCATTGACTGATTCATCACTTGCTTAATCATGCATTGTCATCTCATTTAAGCCAAACACTCTTGAACATAAACAGGACATTATGAACTTATCACCAAAAAGAAAATCACACTTGGTGAACACAAAATAGCAGTAATGTGCTTTTTGTTGGTTTTGTCGTAGACGATCTTATAGAGTGCGGGCTTCCCTAGCAAAGTCACCAGTCTGAGTCGGGTTTTACAGGTGTGCTGGCTGTATAGGCATCATACATAATCATTATAAATCTGGGTTTTTTTTTATCATTATGGAAATTGCTATCTTCACAATGAAAGGACATTAAGGTCACAATGTATTATACAATTAGGTGATATGGATAGGGTAACAAAGCTTTGATAATGTCCTTCAACTGCGGTTATTGAAAGGCTGCGTGAGCATTTGTGTAAGCTGTTCTGATAAATTATTTATTATTACGATGGTTTGTGTGGTTAACAAATTAGTGACGACATAATAAACCACTATACCAAATTTATCAAAGGATTGTCATGGCATGAATAGAGAATTAGCCGATTCAAAAACTGTTACCAGAATGGCGGTATACATGTTTTTATGTGATTCGCTTCAAAATTGATCTCTGTTTAACGTCGTAAATATTTCAATAATATGACTGAAATGTGAGTCAGCCAAACGAAGAGGTACATCCATGACAAGTGAAGCCTTCTGCATTGTTGGAAAAATAATGTCCTTTCAGTGTTATGCTCTGTTGAAAAAGGAATACTTTCGGTTTACGATCTACTTTCTTTACCGAAAGGTATATTTCCTATGCTTGTGGATAAAAAACAACAACAAAAGTTAATAAAGTAGAAACTTTTTAATGATTATGGAAAACTTGGTACAGGCGGTAGACTTTGTATTTCAATAATTACTGCTCCAGTTCTATAAATAAAGGCAATACAAATGTAGTTCGTTTACTGTAAGTCTCGGTGTTAGCTCTAAACCAATATAACATGTAATAAGTCTTCCTCCAGTCGAGAGTCAAACGTCAGCCAAAAATTTATTTGCAGGCAAAGGTGAGAATTAGGAAGTGTCGACCTTCAGGAGAACTAAATAATGCATGCTTTGAGATTAGGAGTGACACAGACGCCTGTAGCTGAACAGGTAGAACAAAAAAATATATAGTTTACGGAATGGTGGGGATGATGCATGCAACCTTTGCTGGAAAAGCGCTAAATCATTTTTTACTACAGAACATGGAACAAAGATGATTTGTCTTAAAAAATTAAACCACAGTATGTCATGGCGGGATTTAACATTTCGAAAACTGATTTCTACGATAGGCTTTTAAAAAGCTTAGATACACTTTGTTTCGTCTGCATGTTAAAACTTCACTCAGGTCCGTAAATTCCACATTCGAATTCAATAGAATTTAACAGCTGTTCAACAAAATATTGTCTAGGGAACGCCATATTTGAATGTCTGCAGTGCATTAACTAGAAGTCACAGCAGTCGTCAATACCTCACTGGTTTCCTTCCCAACTGAAATACACGATATAGTCCAACAACAACAACAAAAAGCAGAGGAACAATAATACCATTGGTTTTCCATTGTGTTTCTTTCCATCCATCATATGTCTGAGGGATTTTTCTATGCTATGCTCTTTTGAGTAAGTTGTATTTTTCATCACTGAGCCACATTTTTAGAAATATATTTATATTTTTTTTATAACTTGTAGTATTTATCTTTTCCGACAGAAAACGATATTAAATTTAATTAATTTAAGTTAATGTATTTAAAGCTTAGTTCCTTGTGCTATCTTGTTCATGACAGAAAAATTATCAAAACGATCAAACGCTGTGCTGTCTAGGTACCTCGGTATGAATAATTAAGACGGAATAACTAAAAAATGTTAATTTGTTGAAAATTTTACATTTGACAAAAACAAAAAACACACACAACCCTTCCTCAGGCAATATGTGACTTGTGGTAAAACCCAAGCTAAAACGTTTTGAAATCACGTATTTTTTCTTTGTGCTTAAGTCTTTGTGCTTGAATTAGGAATGAGTATGAATCTGTTCGTTGTAAACAGCATTTCGTTATTAAAAAGAAAAACATAAAACTAACTTTGAGACAGGAAAGTTATTCTGGTCACACTAAAAATTCCAGTTTTAGCAAAAAGACTTTGACTGCGTTTTTCGAATAATCGCAGTTTGGTTTTTAGCTAATCTGACTGACGCCTCTCTCGAGACAAAGACTTGAACTGTCGCATTCAGCTTCCTATCTATTGGGCCATTTCAATTTGATGGTATGGCTAAATCTGTACAAAAATAATTTTAAACATGGAAAAAAAATGAATATTATGAAAACTTGCAGGATAATGTCGTATTCATCGGAACCATATTCATTCCCTTTTACCTGAATCGATTGATGTCAAATGGAAATACATTGCCACCGGCTAGTAGCTGAAGAAAAATCTACACATTACAATTGTCAAGTTGACGAGTCCACTTATATTTGCTTTTTCTTCTTGCCCATTAAACGTTTTCGATTTTTTTAAAAAAAGATAGGTTTCCCGGAATTGATTAACGCAGTTGATTACAGAATTGATTATCATAATTGAACGATATTAACGAAGGTCATAAATGGTATAACCCCCCTCTCCAGTACACAGATAAAATGAAGCTTATTGGATAACTCGATATGTCCGAGAGGCTAATACTATATATGTTGTCGATGTTATGTAACTTTTGTCTATAATAAGGGATCGTCATAGAGATTAATAGACTTATGATCAAAAATGTATTTGCAATACTTCACAGAGAGACTTTGACCAATAAGTATAAGTGTTTATACATCTAAATAAAACATGAATCTATTTTCAATCAATGAATGATTTAGAAACTGCAAAGCAATTTCGAAATCTGTCTACCCTGTTTCTGTATCTTTTCATCTTCATTTGTCTCTTTGATGTGTATAGTCAATTTACAAAATTTATGTATACTCAGATATTATTACCAAGTTCACAATAAATAGCATGTTTATCCAATCGCTAATAGTGGGTTATATATATGTCATCTACGCGACGTTGCGTTATGTTACGAAAGATCAAAAGATTAAATCGCAGCTATATGCTCCAGCATTTGAAAGTAGTCTCCGGCGATGTCGATAGAAATGACTTCTCTAAAATCGCCCCAAAAAGCGCCCCTAGCGGTCCAGAACCCTCCAAATTTCCTGGGCATACTCAGCTCCCGGACCCTCACATATAGCGCCCTGGGACTGATCCCCTGGAGTGTTATCTTCAACTCTCCAATTCCGTCATAATATGCTGACCATAAGCGTATCATCAGACATCCAAAACGTGTTACCTTAAATATTGTACCATAATGCATTTCGGTCCCAAAAGTTATTTGAAGAAATAAGCCACCACTGATACTTACCACTGCAAGATTTTAAGCTACAGTGTTTAAAATGGACCGATAACTGATCTACACAGTTGTTTATATCGCACAAAAAGCAAATTATCTTAGTTATCATTGTATGAAAGAACAGCAAGTGTTCTCAAGTTCATACCTTTCGTTATAAGCAACAATAAGTTCTCTTTAGTCGGTGGCTAAACGCCGTAGTACAGAGCAATAATTGTTATCAACATAGGCGTAGGGGAAGGTGTATTTTTAGAGGGGGAAGACTATTTTTTGCCCGAAAAATGTATCATTTGCCCGAAAATTATTTATTATCAATAAATACCTATGTTTGGTAGGTACCGCTTAAAGACAATAATATACAATAATTAATGGAGACGGATCGAAGCACATTGCCTCGTCAGTTCTGTATTTAGCCGTCTTGCCGATTTAGAAAACATGATTGGCCACCAGTCACGTAGCGAGGAATTTCTCAAGGGGAAGTGGGGACAGGGGATCGACTATCCCAGGCCAATAGGCGACGGTCCCGGGGCCGCCAAGGCCCCCGAAGCTCTGAAAGTGAGGAAGCTCGGATAAGCGAAATTTGGATCACAGTAAGAACTGTCTTACTTTGTGTGATTTTTGTTTTACTACAGTATGAAAAAGGACTTTTTTCATGGCATGACATGGCACCATAAAATATTGTTCCTTTTTTTTTTACACCGTCCTCAAGATAAAAACTGAAAATAAACTATCACTTTCATGTCACTGAAATCCACCGATCACAACTAACAGTGGTGGATTCAGGTTTTACAAATAGGGAAGGGCGGGGGCTTGACTATCATAGCTCAATAGGCGAGGGTCCAGGGGCCGCCAAGGCCCCGGAAGCTCCGAGAATGAG
>JAQQZZ010158750.1:0-12160 GCA_030265115.1 Mopalia vespertina | reverse complement strand
ACTCGATGTTCTCCAGCGATAGAACATAACGTTACCATGGATCGTTTCTATCTACACAGTACTCGATGTTCTCCAGCGATAGAACATAACGTTACCATATATAGATTCTATCTACACAGTACTCGAAGCTCTCCAGCGATGGAACATAACGTTATCATGGATCGTTTCTATCTACACAGTACTCGATGTTCTCCAGCGATAGAATATAACGTTACCATGGATAGTTTCTATCTACACAGTACTCGATGTTCACTAGCGATAGAACATAACGTAACCATGGATCGTTTCTATCTACACAGTACTCGATGTTCTCCAGCGATAGAACATAACGTTACCATGGATCGTTTCTATCTACACAGTACTCGATGTTCTCCAGCCATAGAACATAGACGTTACCATGGATCGTTTCTATCTACACAGTACTCGATGTTCACTAGCGATAGAACATAACGTTACTATGGATCGTTTATTGTTGTCCAGCTAAAGTTCACATTACCAAAACGTCATGGTTGGTTGTTTCTATTTACAGAGCACTCAGTGTTCTGCAACCATAGCTACAATCACCTTAACGTTGTTTCGTGGCTTGTATACATGGCACGATGTGCAATGTTCTGCGGCTATTGATAATGAAACTTAATTATTGTCATGAATCATTGCCTATTTACACGGTTTTGGCAATACAACTTTATTATCGCCATGAATCATGTCTATCTACACGGTTTTGGCAATACAACTTAATTATCGTCATGAATCATGTCTATCAACACGATATTGGTCGTACAACTTAATTATTGCCAAGTATGATGTCTATCCACACGGTATTGGCAATACAACTTAATTATCGCCATGGGTACTTTCTACCCACAATGCACCCAATTGTCTGCAGCTATTGCTCAAACACCCCATACGTTGCAATTGGTCGTTTCTATGTAACCACATGTGGCAACACAAATCTGGAGGCGAATCAAATGTTATGGTGATCAATATAGCTAGAAGTACTCCAGGGCTACTTGCGATATTGTCATGTTACCGTATAACAGCCCCATGAAAGTTAAGTTATTATCGCTTTCGACAGGTGTCGGGAAAGTGTTTTGTTTCACTTTGTTATTCGTGTCCTGATCAAAACGCTTGATATACTAGATATGTGTGTGTGTGGTCAGGTCGACCAGTACGTTAACATACAAGTACATAGATAATATCCAGCATGTAAGTCGAGGATTGGGCGCCTTTGGTCAGACCAAACCATGTCCAGTTACCACCACATTACCATATTAAACAAAGCCGCAGATAACTAGAGGGCATGTGGCAGTTAATGTTCAATACCAACTACGTCTGTGTGTTATGATAAACTTGTTTCCAATCCCGATCTAATCTAGATCAAATGTATCGAACATGTTCTCTGATCACTTGAGTCGGCGCCACCTGCACCCAAGGCCATGGTTGTGTAGTCTGAGACGGGGAGAGAGCAAGAGGGCGGTCTTCACGGGCGGAGAACTCCGCCTCAAACTACCATACTTATAATAGGCGATAGTTTACAAGGACAATTCACCTGTTTATATCTATACGTAACATCAACACAATCCACAAAAGGCCTGTGTTCTCAAAAGCTGATCAAACCCCGATCGACCAGTTCGGCTGACGGCTTAAATCAACAAAGCGTGAAAATACATAGATACAGGCAATCGTGAAACAGGAGAGAAAACGAGTCGTCTATTCATCTAGGTCCATTCTTGCTAAAGATACCTTATAATTAGAGAAGACCTCTTGAACGTCACTCGATCCCTTCACAGACAATTGGTTTTTTTTTGTTCTTTATTCACAAAACACAAGAACTTCGACAGTTTGTAGATAAACTAAACTACCATGTTATAAGAGTGAAGGGTGGGGGCGTATAAGCGACACCATCGTCTAGCCGTATCATTACACGATTTAAACACTGCAAGTTTCTTTCTTTTGGTGGAAATGATTTTTGACACGAGACGTTTAAACAATACAAAAACACACTAAGAGCATTAGAATAACGGCGCCTGGTTTGTAAACTGCTGTTCAGGGGTAATTACTTTAAAGATAAAAACAATTCGTGGCTTCCCTATCAGCTATCCGGATGACACTACAGTTCAAATGGAACACGAATCAATGTCAAAACTGAGCTATTCTAGAACATATTCCAATCGGACAGACTGCAAATGGTTATTTGGGATAAGTTTGTAACCAGTCACATTTAATCGGGGTAGTAGTTGCTTATTGGGTCAAGTTTGAACAGATGTAGTCATTCTAGTAGAAGCGTTCTGTGTCGAGGATAGTTTTACTCATTAAACTCCTCACATTTTGACGGCGGCTTAATATTAATAATCAGGACACCCTTCATTTTTTAATTTAATTAATTAATTTAATTAATTTCATACAGTAACACACATCTCCCTCAGTACAATCGCTTTACACGACCTGGTGAGGAAAAAAGACACAAACCAATAGATTTGCATATGTAAATGTCAGACGTCGATGAGTCATCTCACATTCTAGATCAATTATCGGAGAAAAGATCTTAATCTGGATATATTATTGGCAACATATACACATGTACCTCAAGAGAAGACAATACATATAGATATGATTAGTCTCGGATAAGATTCATGCAGAACATGCATACAGAACACACATACAAAACAACTGTACAGAACATACATACAGAACACACATACAGAACACACATACAAAACACCTGTACAGAACACACATACAGAACACCTGTACAGAACATTCATACAGAACACCTGTACAGAACACACATACAAAACACCTGTACAGAACACACATACAGAACACCTGTACAGAACATTCATACAGAACACACATACAAAACACCTGTACAGAACACACATACAGAACACCTGTACAGAACACACATACAGATCACCTGTACAGTACAGAAGGCCAATATTCAGAAATTAAATTCTTCGTTTTAGAAAGGCACATAATATGCAGTAATAAACCGGTATCATTGTAGTAATTTGCTCAGGGTTCATGAAGGGCAAATAGATTATTGTATTCGGTCTTTTCATTTTAATTTTTGTTTCGAAACTGAAAAAGACAACTGTTACTGTGTAACATTTCAAACGCCAATAACTTATCCAGGATAAACATGTCTTACTTAGAATTGAATAAAGCAAAAAGGGGAATAGATTTGGTAAAAATGGGAAACCTAACAGTTTGATGGAGAGAAAATACAAGTCTGAATAAATAAAAATGTAGTTGCAGTCAAACGATAGAACAAGTGATCGTTACAATAGCTGGATTGGTAAGGTAGAAATTCTATAACAGATGCTGATTTTCATAGTTTTCTGAGGACAAATGAATGGGAGTGATCTCTATTTGATCGGTGTGGGTCAGCCCGACCAGCACACGTTAGCGAGTTGATCAGTTCAATATCATAGAAGAATCGGCACTCGACTGGTGCTGTATTCGTGCGTTGCCTGTTGTCGTCACCCGGCAGGGGGCACCAATAATAGCTGGCACTTTACAAAACAGTTCACGCCCATTCCGTTGAGACGATATCATGTAACAACTAGTGACGGGGGTTTACTCATGCAACCCGCTGTTGGTAAAATGTGATAAGGGCCCGGTAGCCGTTCACCTTTCTTGGCGCCGACTATAGTTTACAATTAGCGATTATCTCGGTGGGTGTGTAAAACAGTTAGAATAACGTTAGGACTCGATTCCTTGCCGTTTACCCTCCAGCGTTCGAGCTTCAGATCAACTCAATGCTAGCTGTCTTTTACAGCTACAGATTGTCCCCAATTATTCGAGATTCGAGGAGGTTAACACGTCTTGACAGAATCAGGCAGTCTATGGCGACTTACAGCTTTCTTCTGTCACTGTCGAACAGACATCTTGCATAACGTTTGTTCAAAACGATTTTTATCATTGGTTTTTATCTTGATAAGAAGATCAGTTCATTTCCGGCGCGGCAGACAGTCTGGCACGGACTTGTCTCTCTTCTCAAACACTTATTGTGAAATGGCAAGCAGTAAAAACTCTTCAATGCTTCTTAGTTTTATAATTTCATTTTGACTGACAGTCTCATATAACTCATTCTGTGAACAACGGACTTTCAAATAGTTTTGGTGTGAAAACCCTATAGTCGCTTCTGGATTCGGACATTTCTAAACGCTTTTGTCTGGTGGAAAATGCGAAATATGACTCCATATTTCCAGGTTAACACACATATCAGTGTTACTGTCTGGTTGGTGCCAGTTGATCCCAGAGTGAATAACCTGGATATTTTACATCATAAATATTGCCCCACATTTCAATCGTCTGTCAATACGTGCTGTATGTTCAGATGGGGCATCGGAACAAAACGGCATAGATAACGAATCCGCAAGTGAAATGTAATATTACCCTTAAACAAAAGAAATACTTTCGTGATATAGATTTTTTTTAACCAATGTGCAAGAAATAAGTAAAATAAACTCTTTCGGAAAATACATTTTATTATACATACTGAAGGAGAGCACATTGCGAACACTGCACGGCTGCCAACGTTCAATCACAGGATACAAAGGAGAAATATCATTGTAATAGTTGATTCTGAATAGAGAAGAATATAGATCATCTGACGTTAAATTATAAAGCGATATAACAAACTACTATGGCTTAAGGCGCTTATATGTCAAATATCACTTGTATCTAATATTGGAATAAGGTAGGCCTTAACAAACGATCGGTTAAAATACATTTTCTAACTATACATTAAATATACGCCACCTAGCACTGTGGTGCTGTTTATCAAAAATGGTTCAGTAACCGTTCTGTTTACCAGTTGTTCGCGGAATTTTTATTGTTAATATAACTACAATTAACTATACAATAAAGTAACCGACCAGTAATATATCTGTACTTGCACAAGACTAGCCAACGGCAAATTATTGGACCCTTCCGTTTAATACTGGAGATGACTTTTCTATTCCGGGCACAGTTGTTCCAATAACGGTTAGTCGCTGGTTACAGCTTAGATCTTTTATAGTGGATAAGAGATATACCTCTTCAATATAATAGGGCATCATCAAATGGTTGCTTTGCGTAACCGGCCCAGGTACTGTAATCGACGTTTCGTTTCAATCTTTGCAAGAACAAATACTTGTAAACTGGCAGACCTGGAAACACGATTGGTTATCAGCGACCCGATGTGTACTTCATAATGTATTTATACAACCCATCTATATATCAGTAACACCCAAACGTAGGACAGGGTGGATTCATTCTCAGATAATGTGATCCAAAGGAATTACCCCGGCGTTTGATTGGAGTTTTACACCGTACCCACGGTGATGGTGTCGTACATGATAAACGTATGGGTGATAGGAACTACAATCGACTTGACCGGCACGATACAAGACAAGTGAATGACAGGTATCATGGTGCGGTGAAATATGTACGCAAATGTACAATGTAGAACACAACAGACAAGAAAATTTCTGCATCCGTCCTTAGCTAACAGAGTGAGAGAACAAATTAAGCTTTCGTCCACCGCCGCTATCACAGGGTAACACTATTATTCTTCTTTCTACCAATAACAATACATAACTATTTGAGAAACATTTTACTCAGTCATCGTGCCTCGTTGAATTTTTATTTTCACAAACCAAATCCGTAACAAATTACATAATAAAACATAAACTATAGACTTTATTATTATCAAACGCAAAAATCTTATCAGCTATTCCACGGCAACATTTAAAGTCAAATTGATAGATATCTACATGTCTTTAACGTTTGCGATTACGACCGGTCCAACTCACATCATTAGCTTTTATGACCTATAAGAACCGAAATTTCTTTTGCCAATGTTCAATACCCACTAAGACACAGCACGCTGCACGTGGTATACTATCCTACCAAATAGTACCGATAAACAAACTCGTTCATAAGAAACTCATTGCAAGAAGGTCGAAAGGCTAACACTAAATGTCCAGTGAATGGAACCTCGGTCAAAGGTCACTCAGAATTAAAGTGGTTCTACATATGTCTTAATCAAGTTAGACAGGCGGGGTGGTGCAACTCCTCGTCATGACGTCATACTTCAATCCGGGCATTTGACAAAATATTCATTAAGATAACCACCTGAGAAACCAAGGTATATTTGGTCAATTCAGGCTTGTTTTCGTTGAGGTTGATCGGAGGCTTGGGTCGGATCCTGAGCGAGTGAACTGGGCACTTCTGAAAATAAGAATTCAAACATTACAACATGCTTAAGCAATAGTGAGTTTCTTTAATCCAATTGTAATCAGATGCTCATAAAAAGTGAGTTTATTTCATCTTATTGTAATAAGATGTTGGCCCATTTGTTAAGGTTCATTCGTTCAGATTAACTAGACTGCCTCGTCCATGAAAAACATAATCCAGACTTTGAAAGATAACGTCGATACTAAGATGGTTTACCTCCAATGTGTGGCTGAATCATATTACTAAGGTTTGTCGCACTAAAGAAACAAACGTAGGTATACAGTTGTTTGTCATGGCGAACATAAGACCATCCAATGACCGATGGGTCAGATTGTTATCTTATCCAGTTATTTCATGTCAACTACATTTTAGATGTTCTGTCTGCTTACACAATAAGCAGATGAACAGTATAAAGTTGTGGTAAGAACTGTTACATCGTCAGTAAACAACAGTTGGCGGATATACTAATCCACAAATGTTCCACCTGTTTGCCGCACACCTTGGAACCATGGTGGACCTCTTAGAGAACCATAGCCTGGGGAGGGTTGGAAGCGGATTTGTCTGCTGGAGAGGAATGGTCGGCGACAGAACGAGTAGCGATTACCATCTGCCCGCTACTAACCAATGGTAATTTAGAGAAAAGCTGTTTGATACTACACTTTGATAGATAGTGATCCAGTACGAGGTGTTGGTCGACTCCAAGCCCCCATATAGGGCCCAAATCTGTCCCCTTAGGAATCATACAGATCGCCATAATCTATCTGATCAAAACTATCATCGCTTCCCCCAGCTATCATTCAACGGCCGCGCAACCGTTTTGTGGAAGACTGATAGCTGGCTTGAGGGCACGAGCTTCAGTTTGGCAGCTCTAAACACCCAGGACAATGTTATTTGGCTGACAGAACATGCAATGAGATGGACTAGAGACCGGCTGTACGGGACATTCACATAGCCCCGGGATATATACTTCTCCTGGTCGCCAGTACACGCCAGGTTGTGCAATACCACATCCCTCTTTGTTCTGTCAAAGAAACCACACAAAAAGACACAGCAACACGTCATAAGCGGTCTTTGTCTTCGTACGACCCGATTCAGACAGGCAATAAAGAAAGTGTTCTACCTGCCTCAAAGACACAAAAACAGTCCTGTTGAGAACTGCAATAGTGACAGATTGCTACAGGCTACACAATAACATTGTCGTCCAAATCAGACAAATACTGACAACCCCATAACACGTGAAATGCAAGAAAAATAAACTCGGCTATCATTTCTCTGCTATAAAAAAAGCATCATCTGGGTGAGGGGGGGGTGGGGGGTGAGGGGGGGATTACAGTTGACTGACGACAGATATGACTGACTGGGGTTAATACTTCCTTGATTCCCATTTTCCTCAATGGGGGAAAGATATTGTTTGTTGGGCGTTTTACTCAGTAATGATACACAAAATGAGTGCTATAACATCAATAAAGCCAAATTTCACAAATGTTATCACATAAATTGTTGATAGTCTCAAAAGTTACCATCAAAATTAGATACATCAAGTAATAATCAAACACAATGGCGTCAGAAGTATTGTAGAAAATTGAAAAAACAGACTAAGAAGTCTCCAGCATCAGTCTTCAATTAAGAGACGTATAAGACACAAGCTCGATGAAGTTTATCTTACCCAGGGCTGGTCTCCCTACTTCCCGAGCGGGACTTCTTTCTCACCACATGGCCTGCAGGTGGGGGCATCAACCGGGCGTCTTGAGAAGGTAACTGCAACTGGATGGTACATGTGATTAATTATAAATATCCGTGTCCTAAACCATAAAATTTTGTTCCAAAGTATAATTTCCAAAGAGTAGACCTATTGGTCCTACAATAAAGCGGGCGGTTAAGAGGTAGCTACCAGCTGTCTTGATGCCCACGAAGCTGAAGGTAAACAAGGAGTGGAACTGTTGTTGCATCTATGTTTTGTATGTATTGATTGTCTTTGTTTGTTTCTAGTGGCGTAGATGATGGTTCTTTCGCCAATTGGGCTTGCAGAACGTGGTACGAGTGAAAGAATTTCGAGCACAGCGTTAAATCCCCGTTAAAACAATTACAGCCATTTCAACGCCCAAGAAACTTTTGTTTCTGGAGACATGGTGAAATTCGCTGATAACTTTCGGTAATCAAGAAACGCCTTTTATGCCAAAGGCTCTATGCTATAGTGCAAACTATAGTCGTGGTTTGGATTCAAATTGACCAGAGGTAAACCTTAAATAAACCATAAGTGGACTTCCTTCAGAAATAATACATCTTTAATTAGTAAATCTGTGCAGATACCCTTTATTACATTCGATGGGCTAATTTAACAGTAACTACAGATCTGCTTCCTTCCGTCAGATAATACCAAAAAGACTTCAGCTTTGACACTAATGTGTAAAAAAATTTTTTTAAAGTCTCATGGATATAGTCGAGAAACAAAGATACATCTACCCCCAACGTTTGTTAATGTGTGGGATTGCTCCCTTTTGGCATTTATGTAAGAACTCGATTGAGAACATCCGATTGTGTCCCTGTTTACAGTTAGCTCTAATTGCACGTTTTATTCTTGACGGTACAATGTAAATGTTAGTCTTATATTGTCACAATAATACTGTACAATATAGGTGTGCTGACATGTCTTAACACTATATGATTACAAACAAATTCCTTACTTTCTTTGACGCTCAAAAAACATCCTCAGATGCTTATCTACACTGAATGGATAACAGTGTATTTAGTGCGAGGTATGGGGGAGGGACGGGGCGTTTGACTTCTGCCGAGGTGAATAATGTGAAGGGCGGGAGAGGTGCTCATTAAGGCAGGGTATGGGACGGCTAGATCCGTCTGATACCCGTAAATGGTTATCAATACCATTCAGAGTTAGGTAAACAAAAAACTAGGTATCAATTGCAGTGAACAAAACGAGAAGACATCTGTATAAGGGTTTGTTGGAGAACAGCTCAATTTGACAACCGTATAATCACAGCAACTGAACCGAAGCCACCCAGATCTTACCCAATAATTGATAAATTATAGTGTAGAAGGCTTTACAAAAAGCGGACAAGAAAAAACGAACTTAAGATAATTTATACGGACGTGAATGTTAACCTTTTGTATTGTGAGTAAAATGACATGTGAGTTTTCGTGTTGGGTGTTCCTGTAGTATGTGATTATATCGGCCACACTGGTGATTCAACATTATAACCAACACACAGCTTTATTGTCTTGAAACAAATAAACAAAATAGTTTGTTCAGTGTTCAATATTGACAAAGGTAGAAGTATACACATGTCATGTTCATGGTCGAGATGAAGAGATTCAGAACCTAAATATCACCAAAGGTAACGTGCGAAGATGAGTTTGTTTAAATGTGGTTTAGTGTCCTCCTTAATGTCATTTAACTCGAAAGGAACTGACGGAAGGAGAGTACCCTCAAACGTTACTGGCAACAAATAATCACAAGACAGGACAATCACAAGACAGAACAGTCACAAGAACAAAGACATCACAAATAAATCATTTTCGTGTTGCTACTTAGCACTGAGAGAGCAAGCAAGCTCCCTCTAAACACCCGCTGCAAAGGTATGTATTAATTACTGTTATAAAACATACATACTACATAGCAGGTTATTATTTTAGAAATGTTAGCCTTATGGTCAATTCTAAAACGATAAACTCCATTACATTCCTTTTCCTAATTTAATGATCAATTTTTCTATAAATTAGCATAAACTTGAACATCATCCCAATTTTGTAGAATAGCTCAGAAAAGTAAATTACAGCAACGCATAAGCGTGTTGGCCACACGTTTTCATATACTTCTGCACTTACTGATCCTTTGCGGCGGACTTGTGGCGATGGTCTGCCGCTGTTAGGAGGGGTTATCCGGGGGTCGAAGACATCACCATCACCTTCAGACCCTTCCCAACTCTTTCTGATCGTAGATTGTCCTTTACCCCCGAACTGAGAAATCATAAATGACGACAGGGCTTTAGAGCGACTCTTTCTGAAAGATGCCGACCTCAAGAACGACTCGCTGATTGCTGAAAGAAATTACCAAAAGCAGTCTATCATTCTATACAATAATCAACCAGAAGAACTAAATACTAGTTTTCTAGAATTAAAAAGTTGCATCGTGTGTCTTTACAACTAAGTGGAATATCCAGGAATTTATATATCTTTTTTTGAAAATGATTCACACTGGCACAGGAGTGTCGATAAATTTAAACCGACGAATCAGCTCATGTTCTAGATCAACTCCCAAATAGAGATTTATCTCGAATTGTTATGGGTAACGAACAGACATCTCGAGAGAAGGTAATGCTGTCTTTCTCTACAGTGAAAATATCTGTTATTGACGAAGACATTAACAAAACAAAAGATTCTCTACACAAAAGTTATCTTCATAGCTTATTAATTTGCTTTGAATACCAACAACAACACAAGACATGTATAAAATACTAACGTTATATTTAGAAAAAATTTAAAATTTAAAAAATTAAACATTTTATTAAAATGATTCGAAGTAAAAAAAAATTACTGTCTTTATAAAAAAAATTCAGACGGAAAATTTGAATTACCAGTCACTTCAACAGCTGTATTTCCAGGCAAATTAAATAATTAACTACCTTTTACATGCAGTTCTACATATATCAATTTAAATATATCTACAAAATATTACGGAATTATTTATCAGTACCATATGCTACTGAAATAATGGCTAGGGTATAATGATTCGTGCTCGGTCCTACCTTTACTTACGACTATATACATTTATAGACTCTACATAATTCTATGCGGATTAGGTAAAATATTGGCACCCAGAAACGCAGGTCTCTTGGCGTAAACTGTCAGCACTTGTGAAGGGTCATTGAGTGAAACAGTAGGTAATTAACCGATATCGACCCACACTTTGCTATTTCGCTCACAGCGAGTGATGTGAATGTTTTAAGAATTAAAGTGAGAAGTTTCAGATATTCTTTTGAAGTTAGTCCTCTAGGAAACCCCCGAATGTGAAGTGGTTAAAAGAAGCATGTAGTTCAGTCACTCAACTATCAAAACAATTCACCATCAGCTACCTGCTAGATGGCTAATTCGTTAAAATGTTTGTGGAAAATATACACACCGCGAAAATCACTGTACGGGATTCCCAAGCTTCCAGACACTGTTAGTCATCACGGCCAGGGAAAATAAATACGCATATTACGGGTAGATTGTTTTTCGGGATGCGTTAAATTTACGGTTCGGGAAAGACACAACCACCTGAAACTCCTCGTAATATGACAAGAACCTCCTCGTGGTATTTGGGTGGCTGTTCGGACGCACATCCAGTCATTCTAGATTCACAAAGTTGTCAACAATGTATAGAAATATATTGAAACAGGATTGATTGATCGAGTGATTTGCGCCAAATTCAGAATCTTAAAATAAGATACCTATCATCTTTGAACTCAAGCCAACAGCTGAGTCGACGTCAAACTTTAGTGGAATGCAAAAACATATCTCACAAATGCCTGGTTATCAAGTTTGGAATTAGGACATAGAAAAACTGACTAGATTGGTCAACATTAGCTCTGGAGGATTAGAAATTATGTACCCAATACTTGTTATGTCAGACCCCCTCAATGAATATAATCTAGCTACATTTGCACTAAAAAGGTGACATATATCTTCTGGCTCTACCCATGTTAATCGTGTCTCAATTTGCAAACATATATGAGAGGAAATTTACCATTAATATTGATTATGAAAGTTACTCTCGGATAAAACTCATCCAAATACGTTTTCGATGTAAAGAGAGAAATGTCTCTACCTTACCTAATACAACACCATATTACACCACACGCTTGTGATACATATATATGCTATCTAATTAGCTACGTAAGGACGTTAAGTTAGGATACAACACCATATTACACCACAC
>JAQQZZ010158728.1:0-12162 GCA_030265115.1 Mopalia vespertina | reverse complement strand
CAACTAGTATCGGCGGATGGTTGGAGGGAGCTTCCTGTTGCCCTGGAGCTTTCAGAGCTAAAGAGGAACAGGAAGCCGACCTATGTTTGTGAAGTCTTTCTATTGTCCTGTGAGAGTCCTGCATTTGTCCTGTGATGTTTTTGTTTGTTGCTAGCGGTGTCGGGGTGGTTTCCTCGCCCATTGGGCTGGCACGCCGTCATGTGAATGAAATAACCTAAAGTACGGCGTTAAACCCCAATCAAACAAACAAACCCAATCAATATCGCTCATGCATGTTTATCATTGGTTCTTGTATTAGGATACATTGTTGTTGTTGTTTTTGTTATGCAGGTTTATCTTTGGTCGGAGGTGTATTGACCTGATATAGCACTCTCTTGTATTAGGATACATTGTTGTTGTTGTTGTTTTTTGTTGTTGTTGTTGTTATACTATTTCCCCCGAAAAAATGAGCTGAGAAAATAATTTCCAAACAGTAGATGTCAAATGGTCCAAAGGTTAACAGGGAAAAAATGACGTACATATATTAGCGATTCTGTTAGGAAGTGTTTACTGGGAGAGAAACAACAACAGCACGTCTTGTTATCATATCACTCAATCAATTCAATGCTTGACTTATGCACCGTGTTATTTTACTAATATCATATGACGACCCATTGTCCACTTCTTTCTCTGCCTTACTTAAAAGAGAGGAAAGGGAAACTCAACAAGCTACTAAAATATAGAAAGAACACACCCTGATGTTATTACTATCACACTTGGTATAGTTTCAAGGCATCAAGACAATTCACAGCTGTAGGCCTATGCACTGTGGCTAAATACACCGGCATCTCATGACGTCCATATTTGGAATAAGATGCAGAGTTCTGTATCTCTGATCGTCTATCATATCGTATAGCCTTACCTAGAGATACAGAATTTGAGCGCTCCTAGTAACCGTGTAATTTTAAGTTTTTACACTAACCGAGTGAATTAATTATCTCCCTTGAAAAAAAACTTTCTGCTATTTCTAGCTTATGTAATAATGTATAAAGTAGTTGTGGCAGAGGTATATAGTTTGGCGCATTCAAAGCCTGTTTATATTTCTGTTAAATAAATAAATAGCAGCTTTCCATATGTTTGGTTAACATGCTTTAACATCAGCAATAGGGCCTACAAGCCAGATTTGTTTTCCCTTCCTTTCAATACGTTTGAAAAAAAAGGAGTGAACCTCATTAAACCTGCCCGCGATTGCCTGACACATCGTTCAAGTCCCTGAAACCTGAGGTAGACAATTAACAGGACTAGAGCCTGTCACGGAGCGGTACGTCGAAGGAGGATCAGCAGATTAAGCCTGCGATTTACTAGACTGACTGATTGATTGATTGATTGATCGATTTAATGTTTGATTGATCGATTTAATGTTTGATTGATTGATTGATTGATTGATTGATTGATTCATTGATTCATTGATTCATTCATTCATCCATTGCTTGATTAATTGATTTATTCATTGATTGGAGATAACTTTATTCAATGTATTTCAATGTTATTTCACTTATATGACGAGTGCATGTGCACTACCAATGTTTGGCACAAAACGGGAAAGAAAGAAAAAAAAAACAGGCCGCCATTTTCGTATCCATTGGAAGCTTCCCCTATATTTAACATCGACGGACAGCTCTCGGACTTGCGGTGTGCATTTTAGGGGTTCCGCAGCCCAATGAAGAACCGACTGAGCCACGGCACGTCCATTGTCAAGTTGGAATTTATATGAATCGAACGGCATTCGGTGCAGAAATGCCAGACTTATGGTGGGTGTAGATTTCTTCAATCTATTACATTAATTGACAAGGTTAAGTGCTTGCGGTTACGCTATAGTAAATATATTACAGACCAGTTCATAGCATATAGGCCCTACTTGAACGTTGATTGTTTATGTCCTATTTTTCAGCTCATTTCCCACGCAGACAACAGGTAAACTTATACCGTGGATTAGATTCCAGAGGTACGGTGAAGGTGTGGGCAAAAGCGAAAGATGAGCATTCGTAAAAGTATGGTGTACATGAATACCATCGCTCCGTAGATTAAATATTGGCTGACCGGCTGGCTGGCTGGTTGGCTGGTTAGCTGGCTGGCTGGTTGGCTGTTTGGCCTGCTAGAGTAGTTGGTTGGTTGGTTGGTTGGTCGGTTGACTGGCTGACCAGCTTGTTGGTTGGCTGGCTGGTTGGTTGGTTGGTTGGTTGGTTAATTGCTTGGTTGGCTGACTGGCTTGCTGGCTGGTTGGCTTGCTGGCTGGTTGGAAGGTTAGATTAGATGGTTGGTCGGTTGGCTGGGGCTGGCTATCTGGTGGGCTGGCAGGCTGGCTGGCTGGCTGGTTGGTTTGCTGGCTGGCTGGTTGGTTGGTTGGCTGGCTGGTTGATATGTCCTATCTACCCATTCCCCTCTTTTTGACACAGAATATTAACGATCCTATTAGAGGCAAATCTGAAAGAGCTCCTGACGCCAGGAGATGTGGGGGTTCATAAAAGATCAATATCTCAACTGACCAAAAAATATAGGCCCTACGAATTGCAAAGAGGTTCAACCAAAACCATTGGTTTGTCATTACCAATTTTTCTAGATCTGTCATATGATTGGTCTTTCTAGACCACCCACCGCACGCTGCACGGCATACGACTTTGTCAGATCTACATCTATCTCTAAAATAAACATATGACAAAAAATACGGAGTAGCTATTCAAGTCTGCTTTTCATCAAATGTTATTTCAACTGCCATAATCGATAACATCTACACAATATATCTACATAGATCAGCGACAGACATATTAACACATATAAATAAAATATATCAGCACTTACAATAGGGGGCGAATCTGTGTTAATTTAAATTCTAAATTGTCAATAGAATTTAAAGTATGCATTGATTAGAATAGATATTAACACAGGTCACGTTGTCAGACAAGTCTGTATATATGTATACAATAAATCAAAAACTAGATTGTCTAAGTTAAAAGTTGCATTTGTTTAATTAAGCGTATAATTAAACCAAGTATTCATTTATTATAATTATAGTTTCTTGCGTGATAGTGTTATGGGAATGTATATTGTTTGTTCACAGATAACGCCCGATAGATCAGTAGATAGCCTTACCTGTATACTTTTTGTTTAACTTTGCTAGATGCCACATGTCGACAAAAGGGAAAAGGTTACCCGCAATGTAAAGTCGACATATAAGTGATGTACCGTTCATTACGACGCTAATCACACACACACAAAAATTAAACGTGAGCGTTATTCGCGAATCTTCAGTACGACGTCTCCTCAACGGCGAATACCCGCCATTTTGTTATACGCTGTTGTCGCGCGATCAGTCCATGGTAACGTGATGTAATATCGACTATTTGAGTTTATAATATATTAAATTATTGCGTAAATATTAAATGAACTTTAAACGTTCTATTCGATTAAATGAATAACACAAACACAAAATTTTTTTCAATAATTCATCCTGCTTTCACTGAGAGATTGGATTCTGTAATTGTGAATCAATACGCTGTGACGCATGTGCAGTGGGTGTGTACTGAGCACCGGAAGTAAGTTTTTTTGGTACACTATCCGAGCGAAAAATCAGTTCGCCGTTATCCCATTTGTTTGTTTTTAATTGATGTTTAAAGCCGTGTTTACGGTCATTATCCTCACAGGACGGTGTGCCAGCCCAATGGATAAAGGAAATCATCCTCGACGCCACTGGCAACAATCAAAGACAAGACGAGACACATACAGGTCAATCACAGGACGCAATACAAAGACATCACAAATACGGATCTTCTTCATGTTGTCCCTTAGTTTTTAGAGCACCAGGGCAACAGAAAGATCCATCCAAGCCCTGGATGTCGGCCGGAGACAGCAAATGTCAACAATAAAATATAGAAGAGCCATAAATCGTCTGACGTATCGGAATGCAGGAGTTGGTATTGTATACATACATTCCGCATATACACCATCACTGGCAAGTCAACACGTCCAGACATCCACATACAGCTAGGTATAGAGAATTCTCAAAAATCGCAGACGTGTCTTTAAAAACAAGGTAAAACAAGACTTAAATATGTTAAGAAAACATCTTTTGAGTATATTCTGAACAAATGAGCACATATTTAAAAGAACAGTACAATACGTTAATTTGCCCAATACACATTTCAGACCTGGGGCAACATTTCATTATGTATCAAAATCCAGAAAATTTCTACCTCTGATACAGACCTGCGCACTCTATAGGAGACATTTATGTGTAAATACATTCCGGTTTAGGAGTATTTCCTAAACATTATGTGAATTTTTGTAATACAACATACATGTGTGTATTTTAATGGACTATTGGTGTGTTAAACATAAATTACGTGTATAAAATACTCCACAATACATCGGATAGGCAAGTCTGCTGATATACCGCG
Source organism: Mopalia vespertina (assembly GCA_030265115.1). Lineage (NCBI taxonomy): Eukaryota > Metazoa > Mollusca > Polyplacophora > Chitonida > Mopaliidae > Mopalia > Mopalia vespertina. The sequence continues at coordinate 7,729 of JAQQZZ010158728.1, read as the reverse complement.
ATGATCCTTAAGCTTGTTTTTGTCAGACTATAGATGTCAGTTAAGCAGGTTGTTTTTGTTTTTTTTACAGCAGGTGGCGGTCAACGTGACACGTGATGCCGGGGTCGTTCAAACTTTTTTCGTTCATTACGCAACTTCTAGGGACCTCACCAGTACGTGTTTGCGTTACGAACCGAACTAGAAACGACAAACACTAGTTTTTGATTGGATAGACCGAAAATGTCCCTCCGGTGCAAGAGTGACCTGATATAGCAGCGGTTGGAATAGTATGTAAGCGCTATACTTAAATACCCCCTGGTTTGTAGTGAAAGCGAAAGAAATCCAAACACTAAACTTTCACTCTCAGTAAAAATTAACAGTATTGCGAGTATTGACTAAGGGTTTATTTTACTCTGCCAAGTGACACCTCGGCGACAACAGCCTGCCTATCCCGCTCAACGATCTTAGCCAGATACATTTTTCGCACAAGAAACTGTCCTAAATTAAAATGACTACCATCTATACTTAATAAATATCATTGTATAACGTATCTTCAAATGTCAAATTTTTTTCAGCTATATGTACACGGGTGTATAGCTTAGTCTCGTAGCTCTATTCATTCGTGCCTCATTAGAGCTACGCCGTTAGGTAATGATTTTTCGGTCAGAATTTGGCCACCTCTGCTCAAACAAGTTAACCACTTCGCTCAGCTGATCGAGGATCAACATCAAGAGATCCTCGATCAGCTGAGCGAAGTGGCCAAATCCCAACCAAAAAATCATTATCTATCGGCGTAGCTCTAATGAGGTCCGAATGAATGGAGCTACGAGACTAAGGTAACACAAGGGCTCGGCTCCTGGGTGTTCATATATTGGCCTACGCATAACGTCTTGTTGACATTCATATTTAACGATTGTGGTAGATAGCCTCCCTCCAATGACATTGGGTTGGGAATGTTGCATATAAAAATTACAGATATATTTCGGTTGTCATGGGCGATTTACCTTAGTCGACATGTGTATGTATACATTGCATTAAAAAGTATGTAATGTTTAATGTGTTTGGTGTATGCGACACCGCCTATCTTCTATTATTTACATGTAGTAGAATAAAGTTTTAGATGCCCATCTGTGAGTTCTTGTTTTAAATGCACATCTAAAGATTGTGATAGATAGCCTCTCTCTAACGACATTGAATAATTGTTGATACAACAACAAAGTCAGCCCCGCGCGAAAAAAAAATTCTTCTTGGTTTAACGCGGGCCGTATACATTTTTTTTAAACTGTTGAGCTGGCACATAAATACAGACTTACAGTTATAGCCCCTATGAATATTCTCTTCGATTTGAGCCCATTGTCATAAGTATACTCGCTGGATTAATTAAGATCAGCTGTTTTTAATCTGCATGGGATTACGTTGGGGGGATACTTTTGTCGAGGTTTCGTACCGTCGCTAATATAAAGATTGATATAGATTGGCGTTTTACGTCACATTATAATATGTATTATGCATTATAATACATCAACGTATACGCATATCTATATAAATACATAGGAGCCGAGCCTTTGGTGTGGGCGAGTGTGTGTGGGTATAGGTCAATATATATACTGGTGGAAGTCCGCGACTTTTTTCAGCACATATGTTTGACAACGCTTGTTAAAAATTCCTATAGACGTATACAAGATTTAAAAAACCCAGCACGCATGACACAAGAGTAGTTTAACTCAAAGGAACGAAAGACTCATTTTAATCTCAATATTTCGGCGATTAATTTTTGCCATCATCAGGAGGAATCTTTCGTTCTTCGGAGTTACACTATTCTTGACCTATGCTTCACTTATCAGTGAAAACCAATGATTCAGTGCGTATGAGTATGTACATACTCTTATCACAATTTGTGTCCATCTATTATTTGAAATCATTACAATATAGCATATTTTGTTTTGAATTTTACTAAGATCTCGTGAAAGAAATAATTGGGTTTCCAGTTTTTTTTACCTATAACTAAAAGGAGATAACAATCAGCCAGCCAGTGGTCAACTCAGCTGAGGGATAGAATTCCCGGTGTCGAGCGCTGGCGATCTGGTACCTGCCCGACGTCTATGGTCGGAAGTTACTCGGAGCTATATATGTTGATTTTGTTTGTTCGATTTGGGGTTTAACGTCGTAGTCAAGGGTATTTCACTTTTATGACGACGGATTGTCAACTTCACACTGTTCCTTGCTCATTGATGGAGCCACATCGTGTGACTCGCTCATATACGTGATGGTCGACAGACGGACTCGTTCCCACGAACGGTACATCGAAGTAGGATTAGTAATCGCACACGCTAACCACTAAGCCACGGCCGCAGGTCCTAGTATGTTGAAAGAAAATGTTTTCCTAAATACTACTACTGCGCCGGGAGAGTCATTCTTCCTATATTAAGAAGCAAACAAAACAATCACAATTCGATGGCAATACAATTTTTAAAACAAATGAAATATGGTCTCCATCTTCGTGCAGTCTATCGTTCTCTAAAGTTCTTAATCTCAAGTTTCCTTCATTAAGGCTATTTCATTCTTATTTACTTAATATCTAGAGTATTGGATAACCCGTTTAACCTATCATGAGCAAGTATATACATAAGCCACACACTGATTGATTTCAAACCATGAATCAGTCCAGGTAACTGTGTAAAGCAGATTTGTATTATACACGGCAAAGGCTTTAAAAAATGATAGACTCACACCTGTTCTAATTGGTCTAGTTACAAATATGGCACAAGAAAACATTACAAGGAGATCGCATTAGTTTCCATTCCACAACAAACAGGATTGCTCAAGAAAACTCCATGCAGAAAAATGTTATCACAGCTTTGAATCACCACGTGGTTTTTCTTGACAAGATGTTTATTTCTGAAATTCGCTCACATGTGTGCACGGGTGTTGTGGATTTATAGACAAATAGGTGATCAGTCGACATTCCAGGAAATCACACGTCTTGATGAAAAGTTCGCCTTTAAATAAAATATGACGTCAATATTTTTATAGCAATATTGTTAGACCACAGGCGTTTTATTCGGCCCGTTTTCACTATAGATATCTTGATTTTCCGAAATAAACATCCGAACTAAACAAGCCTTCTTTTTTCTTGTAACGATAGATAATGTTAAAAACAATACCTATACCATGACGAGGCCCCCTGAGTGTTGCTCGATCCGAGGCCCTGGGCCCCCTGGCTGATTGATGGGAAGTGTGGTTTGATTATTAGGCGGGGGTGAAGGATGCTGCGTTGGCCCGTCGCCGTTTAGCGCTGCCTTCACCCCTTCGTCGCATCGATATGTGTGTAAGTTCGTTGGGTCTAGGATGGCGTTGTTTTCCGATAGGGTATCATCGTCTCTTTGCTCAGAGTCCAAACTGTCTTCGTCGTGGGTAATATTTAAATTATCTCGCCTGGCATCGAGACGATCGTTTTGGGGATTGTCACCACAGTTTTTTCTCACGTTAGCCTGGTCTGCCTGATATTTGGACTTGCTGGACCGATCTGTTTCCCCTGACTTGTGTGTGTTTGTTGAAGATGAGCTTTTCTTTCGTTCGACCCTGTTTTTGTCGGCTTTCCATTCTTTGTATGCTATCTGGAATGCCCGGGATAGTACAAGAGCCATCGCCCGGGCCTTCTCCAGTGAGCTACAACACACAACATGACATTTGATTTTGTTATTGGCCGTGCATTTCGAAATCCATGAAAAGATTTTCTCATTAATGTCACTGTCTGCATTGCAATAAGAAATATCCTCGATAGGAAATTTAATGCCTGCATCTTCCTTTTTCTCTAAATCTCTAACGCAAAGCCCTGCAGGGCTTATGGTAACAGAAACTCGCCTCATCTCACTTTCTTCTCGAGCATTGTCCCATATTCTTTGAACGGGAGGCCGTGTGCACCCTTTTCCACTTGCTACAAACGTCTCTGTGCTGCCGACATATCGCACATAAAACACTGGAGAATCCGGAGTTATGTTCACACTGGATTTTTTCCGCGCAAACATTCTGATGTCCCTTCTTTGTGATCAGGTACAGTAACAAAAAAGCTTTCTTCGGTAGTGGCAAGGTGACGCTGTCTATCTTGCGGGGCTGACTGGAGTTACTTGATAACACTTGTAAAGACCCGGGTTTGAATTGATCGTATTTTTTCTCCCTTGCCAAGTCACCTCGCTGTACCGGGAGAGACAAACAGATATAACAACATTAACCCTAACACACGATTATGCTTGCTTAGTGCGTCCCTATAGGCTGTCCCGTCTTTGTGCCAGGCGTTATTTTTTCCTCCGATGAAATCAACATTAGTTTTCCCTCGTGAACCTGAAAAGATACTTGATCTTTGCCTGAAATATATCGCTTTATGTATCTTCAAGTGGGCACGGGGATACAGACTAACTCTTCAATTGACCCTGGCATGATCTACGTAAACCAAAACACTGGCACTAAAGCCGCCCTCTCAGCCCGGAGTACGCCGCTATTTCACAAGGCTCACAGACGTGAAGTAGCTTGTCTATTTCACTCGCCAGGTGACGGACAGCCTGCAGTGGTTTACTGAGATCGATCCGGTCACGTGACACAGGTAACTATGAAATTTATACAGGGTCTATATACCTATACAAGGTCTGCAGTAACTGACGATTCGTTCAACAAAAGAGCCATTTTTAAGTATTCAAAAATGTGTGCAGAAAAAATACAGCCGAACAAAACATACGGAAACCCATTCACATTGTGGACGAAGTTTCGATTTTTTTGTGCCTCCCTCGCATTACCGCATGAGACTTCACAAAGTTCTGCTTGTTTCATGTTAAAAGCGTTCCGTGGCACTGTGTTTGTATGGTACACCGGCTCTCAGGTGAAACGGGTTATATATTAAGTAAGTGATATAATGTTACAAGAGGGTCCAGAAGAATCACGAAGTGGCTTTGTCGAATATTAGTCAATTGTGGCCCTTCTCGGCCATCATAGAATTTACTTGATTATTGTTTTACGTCTTGTTTGTACTCTTTGTTGCTTGACCTATGTTTCGATGGTACAAGTGACAGAGGAGACGAACCAACTCCTACCTCCCTGGCAACACAGATGAACGCACCCATACCTCATGACAACACAGAGGAATCCATTCATACCTCAATGACATCACATAGGAATACCTCTATACCTCACTGACCATAAAGAGGAACCCATCCATATTTCATGACAACAGGGGAACGCACCCAAACATTACAGACAACACAGAAGAACCCACCCATACCTCAATGACAATAACAAGGAACCCACCCATACCTCATGACAACACAGAGGAATCCATTCATACCTCAATCACAATAAAAAGGAACTTATCCATACCTCATGACATCACAGAGAAACTCACTTGTGTCTCCATGACAACACAGAGGAACCCACCCAAACCTCCCTGACACCATAGAGGAATCCATCCATACCTCATAACAACATAGAAACTTGCACATACCCCATGACACCAAAGGAACCAACCCATACCTCATGAGAACACAGATGAACTCCCCATACCTCATGACAACAGAGGAACCCACCTATACATCGCGACAGCAGAGGAACCCACCCATACATCATGAGAACACAGATGAACTCCCATACCTCATGACAACAGAGGAACCCACCCATACATCATGACAGCAGAGGAACCCACCCATACATCATGAGAACACAGATGAACTCTCCATACCTCATCACCCACCCATACCTCATGACAGCAGAGGAACCCACCCATACCTCATGACAACAGATGAACTCACCTATACATCATGACAGCAGAGGAACCCACCCATACCTCATGACAACAGATGAACCCACCAATACCTCATGACAACAGATGAACTCACCCATACCTCATGACAACAGAGAAACTTATCCATACCTCATAATAACAGAGGAACCCACTCAAGCCTCCATGACAACAAATGAACTCACCCATACCCCATGACGACAGAGGAACCCACCCATACCTCATGATAACAGAGGAACCAACCTATACCTTTCTGACACCACATAGAAACCCACCCAAGCCTCCATGACAACAAAGGAACCCATCCATGCCTCATGACGACAGAGGAACCCACCCATACCTCATGGCAACACAGACAAACCCACCCATACCTCATGACACCAGATGAACCCACCCATACCTCATGAGAACACAAATGAACTCACCCATACCTCATGACAACACAGAGGAATCCGTCCATACCTCAATGACAATAAAAAGGAACCCACCCATACCTCATGACAACACAGAGGAATCCGTCCATACCTCAATGACAACACAGAGAAACTCACTTGTGTCTCCATGACAACACAGAGGAACCCACCCAAACCTCCCTGACACCACAGAGGAATCCAACCATACCTCATAACAACACAGAAGAACCCACCCTTACCTCATGAGAACACAGATGAACTCCCATACCTCATGGCAATAGAGGAACCCACCCATACCTCATGGCAACAGAGGAACACACCCATACTTCACGAGAACAGAGAAACCCACCCAAACCTCCGTGACAACAAAGGAACCCACCCATACCTCATGACAACAGAAGAACTCATCCATACCTCATGACAACAGAGGTACTCGTCCAAACATCATGACAACACAGATGGACCCACCCATACCTCAACAACAACAAGGAATTCACTCACACCTCTCTGACAACAGATAAACCCACCCATACCTCCTTAACAACAGAGGGACCCACCCAAACCTCCATGACAACACAGAGTAACCCATCCATACCTCATTTACAACCCAGAGTCACTTTCATGCACCCCACAACAACACAAGATATATTTTTTTATTGCAGAGGAAGAACATTTTGCTTGCTTCCACCGAGATTGAACTCGGGTCTCTTCGCAAGCTGTTTAGATATACTATGGGTATGTGTAAACCACATTTATATCCAGGCGTTTTCGTGTTCTTTTTCTAAATTGTTTATCTACTTCAGGGTTCTGTCTCTGCATTTCTTTCTTATCGTTAACATGACTAACCAGGGCGGTTACTTGCAGCAAAAATCTGTTTTATTTTGTCACCACATGTATCTTCCACTTCCTTTACTAAATAATGCACACAATGAACGTATCTTCATCAAGAATCAAGTTCGTTACACTTGGGCAGTTCAGAGAACAAAAACTCAAATATTTTCGCAGCACTTCAAGGCTTGCTTTCTTTCGACAAGTCGGTATTCTTCACCTTCTTTAAATACCTATATAAAGACTAGCTTCCATCGCACAACAAATCTATTGGTAAAAAATGTATGGTGGCTATAAATGCCAACGCCTTTTCTTTCAAGTTTGCATTGGCTTATATTGCTGAGGTTGTTGGGGACATAGCAAGACATGACATGTTACTGCGTTTTTATAGGCAGATAAAGTACGATATTGGCCTACGTATTCGCAACTAGTCACAAGGTGTCGATGAAAGGTGTATCGAAATTGGAAGCTGTCAGCCTACGATAATACTGAAAGTGTATAGGCCTATTTATTGTGTAAAACACATTAGTTCTTGTTGTGTCAAGTGCTGAAGGGCGAAATCTGGAACTTGTTCAAGCTCAGGTGTATTTACAAGGGGGTTGGTCATTTTGTAACCATCAAGTACCATCTAGCTTTTTAACATCTAGCACTGTCTCTTAAACAAATACCTTCTTCTTCACTCTTTAAATCTAAACTTAAATCATATTTAATTGATCAAATACCA
>JAQQZZ010158717.1:0-12162 GCA_030265115.1 Mopalia vespertina | reverse complement strand
GACTACATGTTAAGTAAGGATGTGCGCGTTATCATACCGGACGACAAGAAGTGCTGTGGGTTATTGAGTGCAAATGACCGACGTCCTTGACGTGACGTCTGCGTGATGGGGTCATGAGGGGTCACCGGAGTGCATGACAAGTGTGTCGTCTGCCCAGGATGATCCCGGCCTACTGGTAAATAAGAGCAGTGGGTTATTGAGTACTTATTCACAAAGAAAGCCGCGTTCGTGACGTCAAATGTTGCACGTGATGGTCGTGGTTCTGGGCTGTGATTCCGTTGCCTAGAGAAAGGGGCCGCAAGTCTTATATACTAGTACTGAGAATGGGTGTCTTGAGTCGGCGGTTTAACAAAGAAGAGATTTAATTTAATCTATGCCGCGAGAGTATGGGCACTGCCCCCGACGGCTCCAGGCGCGGACACAAACAGACGAACATAGTCCATAACCTCGTGACCCGAGAAAACCCCGAGCGCAGCGCCATTCGCGAGACCGTCGCACGGCCAGGTGGCGGGAGATGTACCCGTAGGCCGAACTTCGTGGCAAAAGTGGACGTCTCCAAGATCCCCATGGACGAGGTGCAACCTCCTTGCCGGCCTTCGAACGCCTGCTGTTGGCCCACGGCTATGGCCTCTATTGCATCGACTATACGCGAGACTTCTCGGGCGTCCTCCACCAGGAAACGCTCATGGAGCACCTCTGCAAGTTCGAAGGGTTCCGCGAACAAGGCGACTTGGCCACCGCTATGCGCGCAGATACGCCCACGATCTTGGCAAACACCGACAGCTTGGGGACGCACGTTTGTACTTGGGTGCGCACGAGCGAAGCCGGCTACACGATCCGCACGAAGCTCTACAACAAGATCGTGTCGAACTTGGAGGCGGAAGAGGTTTGTGAGCCCATTGGCATGCACTTGGCCGACTTCGCCGATTGCCTAAACGAACACTTGCGCCACACCTTCTTGCATCCCGACATGCAGGCCCGGGGATGCACCCGCATCGAAGTCTCTCTGTACGCCTGTCGCTGGCGGGACCTCTCGGCGGACACGGCCAAAGAGGTGGTGGCGGAGGCCTTGGCCCTGGTTTCCCCCGAGGATATGCCGGAAGAAGAAGGCTTGTTTGTGATCCAGCCGCCCGCCAAGCAGTGGGAGAACCTGGCCGCGTGCCTCGATCGCTGTCTTGTCCTGGCGGACCTGCCACAAGGGTCGATCTTCGTCGCCTGGTATGCGCACACGACGACGGGCAGGTTCTCGGGTGTCCGGGTCCGACCCACCAAGGCCAACGCGGACAACAAAGCGACTTGGGAGATGGCCGTAGAATGGGCCGCGGCCAATTTCGGGTTTCCGCGCGTGCCCCATCTTTCGGGTCGACGTTCTGGGAGCGGACGAGGAGGGCGTGGAGCTGGGCACCCTCCGATGCTACACCAAGGACGCCGATTCGAACACGGTCTTTGCCGCCAGCAAGAGGCCGACACAGCTACACCTGAATGGCCCCAACCCTGAAAACCTTTTGCCGCCCTCGGCCAAAGTCTCGTGGGTTTGGAGGGTCAAGAAGTGCCAAGCCGTCGGCAGAGACATCACCGCCTTCCACCTACACGATGTTCCCGAGATCGCAGAGGGCCGCGCAATCTCCACACTCTCGACCATGAACCGTGAACAAACGTCTCCAAGGGATCCGGGACGCGGCGAACGCCGAAGAATGGCGGCGGCTTGCCTGGGCTAGACTCGAGGCAGAGCAGCGGCACCAGGAAGAGCAACAGCGACGCCGCGCCGAAGAACTCGAATGCCTCGCGCAGTTGGTGGCCGCACAACAGATATATGCGGAAAAGTCGTGGCAAACACGCGCCGGGGTCGAAGCCACCCTGCGCACCCAATCGGGCAAAGTGGCGGACATACCCAGCGGCTGCAAATGGGTGGTCCTGGGATACAGACGGATCGAACAGGCAAACACAAAGCCGAGAGTTGTGTTGCGGTACTGTGCACATGCAGACGACAAGGCTTGTTGTGTGTGGGCAACGCAAGGACTCGAAAGGGTGCTCGGTGGGTGTGCCGACGTCTTCGAGTCGCACACGGACAAATACGGTAGAACGACATTCTGGCTTCCTCCCGTTGACGCTGGCAAACTGGCGGGGCTGGAGATCGAGATAGACCCGGCCAGATATTCCAGTCGAGGGACGTCCGCTTGATCTCTTGGAACGCGTTCCGCGCTGTTGCCGCCGGAGATCCCCGGCGCCTGGCAATCCTCTAGACCCTCGCCGAAAAGGAGCAGGAGCACGCTGGCGTTGCAGCCGCACAGCTGGAGGCCGAGCTACGCGCCACACTGCAGGAGGCCCCCACCCCGAAACCCAAGGACACCAAGAAGGCGCTCGACCTGCCACCAGGCGAATACTTCTGCCGGCGCTACGCCTCGACGACCTTCCGCGGCGCGCCTCGCACTCTCCACTTCCTGGTTCCCGCCGGCGAGAATGGAGAGCCCACGACGGTCGGGAAACGCCGACCCATGGCCACTTTCTCGAAAGCGCGGTGGAAGCGCTCGGCGGCATCGGGGAGTTGGAAAAGGCGTGCGCCCCCTGCTCTGCAACCTGGGCACGGAGCGGACGACGGCCAAATTACTCCCATTGTAATTATATCCCATGTATATAAGGCCTGAGTTCAGGACTAACTAGTTGCAGTTGCCAGTATATACCTGAAGATGTAGATAGTTTCTACGAAAGCTTGTAAAAATGTTATTTAAAAGTATTTGTATTGTCACATTGTTTATATTAGATTGTATATATATACATACAAAGCAGGTCCCCAATTGCTTTGTTTGCGAAACATCCGCACAGCAAGATACCAAGCACTACACAGCAACATACCAGCATTTCCCGGGTTTCCCATCTAGAGAGCTGGGGGAGTATGGGAAAGCGTTCACACGACAGGAAACAACAATGCCACCAAACGGGAACTGTCCCTGGACCAAGCACTGCAAAGCAAGATACCAAGCACAGCACAGCACTTGTGGACACACGCTTTCGGGCGCAAGCACTTTCCCGGGTTTCCCATCTAGAGAGCTGGTTGTATGGGACATCGTCGACACGACAGAAAACAACAATGCCACCCGAACGGGAAATGTCCCTGAACCAGATCCAGGAAATCCAGGACCAGCTGCCGGCGGCCGAGGCGAAAAAGCGCTTTGGCATCGGGTCGACGAGGCTCTACAAGATCTGGCGGGACGAGTCCGTAGGGGCCGAGCCTGTCGCGTTGGATGGGGGCCGGGCCGTAAAGCCTCTTGCCCTTCGGAGCTGCGGCACAGCGGCTGACTGTCGAAGACTTCTACGACCGCCTTGGGTGACTCGAGTCCCGCGCGGAGCAAGCTACGGGCCTTTTGGTGGAGGTCCTGGCACAGTTGGCACAGCGCGACGACCCCGCAATCGACTTTCTCGACGAACTCCAGGAAGAGATGGAGGAAACAGCGGAGGAGGTCCATGCGACCCGAGGCGAACAGACGGAGATGCGGATGGACCTCCAAGAAATGGCGAAGACGGCCCAAACATGGACGGACATCTCCCTCGCTGCGTTGCTCGTCTGGAAGGTGGCCGGGACAACCTGGAACCAATGCGCGCCAGAACCTTCGGCCGTGTCTGACACGCCTGTCGGGCGTGAGATGCGGATGGACAGCCACACGACAAGCAGGAAAACGCAAAACCGGGGGACCCCCACTATATGGAGTAGGAGGAAGGGCATATTGGGGCAACCCAAAAATCGTAGCCGAAACAACGGTAGCCCTGACCAAAAATACGCTATTATTAAAGTCGGCGTAGATGACGAATGGTGCAGGCAGCTGTTTATTGTGGGTCTGGAAGGTGAGCTTGTTTTCACCCTCTTCGGGCATCTCCACCCTCACAGCCGGGCTTGTGTGCGTCCAGTAGGTCTTCCCTGGAGTTACCGTGAAGACAGCGAGGGCAGTCTCGGTGTTTAATCTGGTCATAGAGGAGATGGTTTAAGTGTTTGATCCAGGTATAGTGAAATTTACCGGCCTTCTCGACCAGCAGTAGGTTGATGCGGGGCATGTGCTGAGGCTCATTGCTGAGGTGGTGGACCCCCTTATTCCACCCGAAGATATTAAATACAAGGTCGTTCTGCTTCTCTGAGAGATAGGTGTGGAGGCGTCGATTCCTTTGAAGTCGAGGTTGTCCTGGGTGGGGTACTTAGTGGGCCGATGTGGGTCCTTCTCCACAGGGAAGAGCGCAGACCGCAGGGCCCATCGTAGGCAGTGGTCGTCTTTTGCCTTCGTTGACGATTGCCTTCTTCGAAGCCACTTCAGCGGGTAGAGGAATGTAGGAGCTGCCTCTCAGTGGCTGATATCGGGCGATGTTTCCAGCCAAAGCGTTTCCACTTGGTCACGACCCACCCGGAGCCTCTCTGTGTCCTCTTCTCGAGCAATTCTAGGATGTGCGGAACGGTCTTGTCCAACGCAGCTTTGATTTCGCTAGCCTTAAGAAGAACCTCCTGCGGTTGACGTAACACAGGGACTGTGTACACCTCAGTGCCATCAGGTTGAGCTTTGCGGAGTTTGATTTTGAGGGCAAGCTGGAACTTGAGGCCTTTGAGGTCTTGGAGTTCTTCCTCAAGTTTTGCTCGGATCTGGGAGCGCGCCACCTCCAAGGAAGTTTCTAGGGTCTGCGCCGTGGCTTTCAGACACAACCATCTGCCAATCGCGCAAGAAACTTTCGATTACCCAGCGGGTTTGGCGGAACTCGAGCTTCTTAATATTCTCATCGTAGTCCTTTGGGAGGGGGTCACATTCCCTAGGCAGGGCCTTTCTTCTTCTCCTTTTTTTCACCCTAGGCCGGTATTTGCTGTGAAGCAGTGGTCTGAGCAATCTCTCATTCACTGCTTCCGGGATTGGCTCGTCCAGAATGTTTCTCACAACCTTCTGGACCGGATCGGGTATATGTATTTCAGCCAACAGCTGGGTGACGTATTCATCCATGTGTTGAGTGGTGTACTCACCCATGGTATCGGGTGGGTATATCCTGTAAAACTCCTTTCTCTAAATAAGTTGGCGAGAAGATGAGTCAACACTAGACCTACCAACTATAGGCCTGTTCGGGTGGGTATATCCTGTCAACACCTTTCTCTAAATGGGTTGGCGAGAAGATGAGAACACTAGACCTCCCAACAAAAGGCCTGGTCGGGTGGGTATATCCTGTAAACACCTTTCTCTAAATGGGTTGGCGATAAGCTGAGTCAACACTAGGCTAAACTGCTTTTTGACAGCTTTCTCCAACGCTATATGCCTGTGCTTAATTTTGTCTCGACTACAGTCTTGGCATAGTTGGATTTCACTCTGGACACCCTTACCACAACCCCTACACGGTACTGGAATCCTACTCTTCTTACGGATCCTACCGAAATGCACCTTACAGTATATTTTACTGCAACTCTTCCCACAGATCTGGGTCTCAGCCACTTTCAACCACGCACAAAGGTTATGGCCTATCATCTTGCAATATATTTGCTTCTCAGGTATACATTAAGCAAGGCGTTTGTCTAAAAGGACCCTCATGAGTGCTGGGAGCAGCCGCGTCCGCCGACTTGGGTGCGTTTGGCTTATATAACTTCCGGGGGCAGTTATGAATGTATGCTGGGACCCTCCCTAAAGGGTGGGGAGGGTCCAAGGAAAACTGCGCCAGAACCCCCATTTTATATACTACTGGTTGCGCTTTGATAACGGAAATCTGCAACGAATGCGTCAATTGGCTCTATGTAGAGTTGTTAAATTTATGTTTTTCGTGGATTGCAATAGTTTTAGAATTGTTTCATGTCTTTTTTTAGGATCATTTCTGTCATCGTCGATTTCAAAATTGGACGAATTGTAGACCTCTGTTCCTCCGTCTACTATCGTGTAAAGAACAAGTGATCATTTTACAAGTTCCGACTTTCTCACAGTTTCGGTAGCATATAGATAAAGGCCAAATCTTTGTTTTCACTTAGGTCAGTTTTCTGCGAAATCTCCTTCAAGTTATAAGGTTGGCGAGGGTCTTAAATGATTAATTATTCTGGGACAATGTGAAGTTTACTGTTCTATTTTGGTAAATATTTACTGAACTGGAAATGAAAGCCAAAGTCATATGTGGCTTAATGGCGGAAATATGTCGTTTTATACATAGAGAGCGGTCAAAGGGCAGTTACTCCAGTAATAGCTATTAGCACAATAAATTGCTAAAATGGTATTTGAGATAGGCCTTAAACATGGTATGACCTCATCTAAGAGTGGATTAAGTTTAATAGCGTATCCAGCAACCGACCCATGAGCGTAATTTAACGTTTATCGTTGCAACAAAATGATGCTTTTATGATCCCTAAAAATTAAACCAGTCTAAGCACATCAACACATACATGATTTTATACAAAAACGTTTTTTACATACAACTATTAAATCTAAATTATGAAAAAAAAAAATAATTGCAGCGTAATCCGGTACAAATTTTACTAGACTTTAGAACGATGCAAATCATTAAATACTGCAAATGCGAGTATTTCAATATGGCAATACACAATTCTACTAAACGAAATCCGACGAAATTGACCTTTTGTGCTTCACATTTAAAATTATCGACCATACAGAATTTAGAGAGGTACTCCATCAGAGTTTGGAAGATAAAAATGTCCGGAAGCTACAATGCCATGTTCAAATAGACGTACACACGCCGAACACCCACGTTGATACAATATTATTTGTCTATACAGTCTTATCTAATGCTCACCTGAAGGCTGTCGCTCAATACCACCAATCACACTGTGCGTATGGTGTGTATCCTTCTCAGTACATTTGCACCATATGGATGTACAGCAAACAATTCCAAACAGATAGTGTACAGCAACAACACACACACACATACTAGTTTGCATAACAGGTGAGTATAAGCAGGCAACAGTTGAGGTTGCCTTGGTGACCGTTACGGCTCCCCCGGTACAGGTGAGCGAAAGGAATAGCATTGTACCCAACAATCACCAACATGTTTTTAAAACTAAAATGACTTCAAAGCTAAAAAATTGGACTCGCCACAAAGAAAGGCAATCGTCAAAATAACAATATTGCAAAGTTTAGATTGATTTGACCTGGCGGAGCGGTGACATTTTGTAACTAAAGTCGTATCTCCCAGAATGAAAGGTGACGCCAGTTAATGTTTTCAACAAAATATCGTTCTAGTCTAGTAATACAGAGAATAGCTCCCTCGGCTCATGATTTTGCAAAATGAATAGATTCAAGGGACATTTGTATAGGGGCTCTCTCTTTGTATCGACAAAAATGTCAAAGTGATACGGCTTCTGTAAAAATAGGCAAGTGATGGCCAGTCAGTCTGCTGATTAACTTACCAGGTCAACTCGACTGAGCTTGTTATGTCTTGGTTTTTGTTCTATCGACCGGAGGCGAAATAATTCTGATCGCGTGAATGCTTTGATGCTGATGGCATGTTAGCTAGACGAACTCACTCATGCGCCTTGGAGACTAACGATGTAAATACACACCACATCGCTGTACCAAAGTGAACTTGTTTAAGTGGCATTCTATTAACATCAACCAGCAAGTCATATGCATGGATTCCAACTACATATTTTATTGACATTTCTAGTTCTGGCTTAGATTCTAACAGGAAACTGATTCATGGTCGGCGGTAGCTGCGCGGTGGATGGTGGGGTGGGGAAAGGGTCGTGGCATTTTTTGTGGGTTGGAAGGGGGGGACGGGATCAAAGCCCCCTCAAATTTGGACCTACTTCCGCTGCATTTGTGATTAAAACGTTGTTGTCACTTATAACAGGTGGGCTATGGATATAGTAACTGATTGCATCATCGTGATTTTTGCTTTTCTCCACATTCAGCAACGATTTTGGCTGCGATATCTTAGACGCTTTATGCTTTCAGAATTTTTTGGGGACGAAGTTAAACTTAATAACACGACAAACTAGCTGAGGCTTACTTAGGAACATGTTTTTGCTTCTCCTTGCCCACTACAACGCTTTTGATCATCGTTGATAAATATGCTTGGTACATTTTTAGCTTAAAAGAAAAATGTTTTTCTTGTATTCAAAAGAAGACATTTTTATTGCCATTTGCCCCTAATGATGTAAGTCACAACCTGCATAATATATATGCCAACAAAACAGGAAGACTATGTCAATCCGCTTCATCTAGTTACCCAAAAGACGGCGAATAATAAGTACCACATAAGTACTCAATTGTCAATCCAAACGAAAGTGGAACCGGTAGAAAGGAATGATTGACTGACTGAATGGTGTTTTACACCGTGCTTAAGGGAATTTCACTTGTATGACGGCGGTGTATTCAATAATTGACACTAGCAAAACCAAGATGTGAAGTGTTTCCATAATGTTGGAAAGTTAATCTTCCTCCAGTGCTACATACCAACAGCATTGCTACTCTCCAAACAAACTGTCCTTAGCCAGAGGACGGATTAAATGGTTGAGAAAAATAGTATTTCAGTGGTTTTGGTTTAGTTTTTGTACAAATCAAATTACTCCGATCGATTTCTTTTAAACAGACGTTATTTTATACCAGGTGGACCATAAATAGTAGGGTTTCAGGATTCACTTGGCTAAAGAATGAATGAAGGGCTGACGTTAAAAAAGTTCTTAAAGATTTAATGTTAAAAACGTTCTAAAAATTATAAACGTTTTTTTAATTAATAAACTTATAACAGTTCATTAAAGTTACACAGTTATAAAAGTTCGTAAAATTTAGAAAGTTCTTAAAGTTATAAAGTTATTATATTTCTTTAAAGTTACACAGTTATAAAAGTTCTTTAAAGTTATAAAGTTATAAAATTTCTTCAAGTTATAAAGTTAGAAAGTATTAAGGTTCGTTAAAGTTATAAATTTTCTTAAAGTTGCTATGTTTTGTAAGTTACTATATAACTTATGTAAATAAAATTATAAAAGTTATAAAGTTATAAAAGTTCTAAAAAGTTCTGAAGTTATAAAAGTTCTTAAAATTATTAACAGTAATAAGGGCACAGGGATGTCGATAAATTAAACAGATGAATCATATCACGTTCTAGATAAACTCCCGGAGACAAGTTTCTAAATAGATCTTAATCTCGAGCTTTAATGGGTAAACTACATACATGTTCAATAACCTATGAGGTAGACAGGAATGTTCTGCCACCAGGCTTAATCCTCATAAGCTGGTCGCTGATTTTGATGACGTGAGTGTAACTGGGTCAGGCAGGTCCTCAAAATGTATGGCGGCGAGATGCCAACAAGATACTTACATACCAGATTAGATCCCCTTTGTTGGGCAACGAACTAGAAATGTGCTTCTTTTGCTAGCTATTTTGAACTGTGATTCAGAAATTGTGGTATACCTCATGACTTGTAAGAAGTGTCTGGAACAATATGCTGGTAAAACCAAATCTCTCCCGCGGATACGAGATCAATTAGGTTACAAATCATCAAACCCAATAACCTAGCATATCTGTCTTCTTGCTCATTCAGTTTAAGATCATTCTGAAATCACACCGATTGAAAAAACCACCAATTCCTCGCTCTGAACAGGAAACCATTGAGAAACGTTCAGAAAGAGAAGCTTATTGGGTTGAAACTTTTCATATGATGTATCCACAGGGTTTCGATTCGGTGCAAAAATTGGTCACATTCCAATATGGCCAGCCTAGTACCCGGTTGGCTACGGGAGTAATACAGATTATTACAATCTTGTACCTAAAACTTTCCTCTGGGTCAGACAACTTGTAACTCTCAGTTTCTTTAGCGGACATATTTATTTGTTAATTTTTATTTGTTTGAAATACCAATTTAAAGGTTAATTTATTGTTAACTTATACAGAACAGCTTGTTTGTTACATATTTTATACCATGCACATCGTCATTAATTTCTTTCGAGATGTCTGTAGGATGATATCTCGATTTTCGTAGGATGGTATTTGGATATGGTTTACCCATGCAGAGACCAAATGTCATGAAACTCCAAATATCTGACAGGCACCAGGGCCCGATTCCACAAAGCATTTTCTGACTTAAGTCAAAATGATAAATTTGAGATTTTCGCCACCTGTCATAATTTAGTTTTACTGTTATACTTTTATTTATTACTTACTTACATTATTATAATAATGCCCAAATAGTACATGTTAAAATTCAAAACTGAGAAATTTGAGGGCCCTTAAACACTTTGACTTAAGTATAAAAATGCTTTGTGGAATCGGGCCCAGACCACTGATGTCTATGGTCTGACCTCGGATACTACATCCGAACTGTCATCGAATTTGGTTATGAGAATACAAAAAAGTGATTTTTCTAATTTATTTTTTTCTGAGTTTTCGTATTGGCATGGAGCATTTAAGTTGGGATATATGGTCAGTGTGTTATATTAGCGTGGATATATGGTCTGTGTGTTATATTAGCGTGGGTATATGGTCAGTGTGTTATATTATTGTGGATATATGGTCAGTGTGTTATATTAGCGTGGATATATGGTCAGTGTGTTATATTAGCGGAGATATATGGTCAGTGTGTTATATTAGCGGGGATATATGGTCAGTGTGTTATATAAGCGTGGATATATGGTCAGTGTGTTATATTAGCGTGGCTATATGGTCAGTGTGTTATATTAGCGTAATTAGTTCACCTTTGATGCATGTAGATTGTCGAGTGATGAGGCATTTGGCTGTGTTATCATTCTGAAGTGGACCTCAGATCACCCCTCTATACCGCATCATGTAGTATGTACACTGTTACCCTTGCATATCATGGTTAAATTATCACAGAGAGGAATTGTACAACTTAACTACGGAAAATCGTATCATTTACCAACCCGGCTGATTGGTGACTTGAACACCCGCTTGGTAACGACTTGAACAACCCTGTTGACGCGGTTGTGATACCTGCGAACGAGTGCTATTCAACAAGGTAGCGGAACAGGCTATGCGCGAAGTAATAATATCAACGGCTCCAATCAACCTACGCCAGTAATCCCACCACTTATCTTTACCCTAATCTACAGTGTGATCTAAGAGATAATAGAATGGATTGATTAATTTGGCAAATTTATCTAATAGCTTTTATATTAGACAGCGTAAGTGCTGTGGCAAACTCCCTGCGGCTGGACAACAGATCAAAAAGCATTTTCGATTGTATTAATCCATTATGTAATGACAGACAAATCAGCTATCAATGGCTCATGACAAACAAGGGAAAGGAATGCATTCTGCGGGAATATTCGTTAAAATACACAAAACAATAAAATGCTTAATAAAATATCGTCTGAACTTCAATCTGTGTTATGTAATTCTTCAGTACATGCGAAGGATTATGAATGTCTTTAAATCAATGTGGAATACACAACGTTGACTTTTGCACATTATGGAAAAATATAAAAAATTCAAATGAAATCAATTTTGAATCATTCAGGTAAGTGGGCTCCTATAGTAGCGGTGATTATTTATCGCCAATGCTTTTCTTGCATGGACATGGAAATAACATGGAAATCAAATTGTCACACATGGATTGCCCTTGAATAAATATAATGGAATATAGTTGATTTACTTTAATGTATGCTGGCGATACATATTCTGCGAAAGAAATGCGGTCAGCGATACATTGCCTCAGTTACTATAGTTTAGAATTGAGTTGATATGTTGAAGTGTCGATATTCAAAAAGGCTTTGAATGTCCTAAACGAATTTTTGTACTCAATGATAAAGATTAAGATATCGTTAACTCATTAGTAATTTTAGAAATACAACTTAACTAAAATGGGTAAATTCAGAAGTTCCTAATCTGGTCTATCCAATGAAAGCAGACGGACTGTGCATAATAAAATCCTATTTATTCAGACTAAGCCCACACTCCTATGTTTTCTCTGGATTACTGGATTGAATTTTTACGCACTGAAAATTGTATATTAAAAACATTTTACAATGATATGTATTAATTCTTCCAGTGGCATTTAAAAGTCTGAAGTACATGAAAAATTGGAAAGACTTGGAATGGATAACAACGTCTTAGTTTATTGGATATTAAGTTTCTATCTCATTCCAGAGATGAGTACGACGTTAAACCCCAATCAAGCAAACAAACAAACAAACAAACAAACAAACAAACAAACAAACAAACAAACAAACAAACAAACAAACAAACAAACAA
>JAQQZZ010158695.1:0-12163 GCA_030265115.1 Mopalia vespertina | reverse complement strand
AATCCCCATGAGTGGGGCCAACATTAAATAGAATGTTTACAAACAGTTTGACGATCAGCAAAGGCAGACAAAGTATTAAACGATATTCACGTAGTCATTACATGTAGGCTGTAGCTCGAAACTTCACTATTAAAGCTTCAGATAATTGCATCATGTACCCACAGAAACTCCTGCAATCAATTGGCACCTACAGTTCTAGTACCGCTAGAGCGGATTCTTTGGCAGCTTGGTATTTTTCACGTTTATGTTACGTTGAATATTAATTAGCACAAAAATACATGTACCAACACAACCGAGATTGTATCAATAACCCCCCCCCCCTCAATATCAACAATGGTTCTGAGTTTCCGATCATCGTTTTACGCCCGTAAATAAAGATGTTTTGCACCGCTATCTTTGTTTTGTTACACAGCTATTTTAGTTTCTGTGCGTATTTGTACAAACCTAGTGCGTAAAATATGCACTCTATCTGGGGTTAGGAGGGAGCTTGCTGCCTCTTCATATTTTGTCCGGTTTTAGCCCTGTCTTGTCTTTGTTTGTTGCCAGTGGTGTCTAGGATGATTTCCTTCACCCTGGCATTGGTCTGGCATGCTGTCCTGTGAGAATAATAACCTTAAGTATGGCGTTAAACCCCAATCAAACAAACAAATCATAGGTTTCAGTTGGTATCTTGCCAGAAGAGATTTCGTCCTTTGTAACAGTTGTTACTCTTTGACAGGGGCCATTAAATCTCTAGATTAGAGTTAGACCTTCACCATAGTGTGACGTTATCAAATAGAGGGTTTTTTAGCTGACAAGCTGTAAAATAAATGGTATAAAGCTACATGTACAATGTAAGATAGGTTTAACACCACAATCAAACAATCCCCTACTTACAACATGTACATGTAATTCTACAAGACCAAAAATAAAGCTAACTGTACTGCAGACCATCCGAGTTTGTGTATCAGAAATGTTTGTGCATGTATCTGTACAGCTTGTTTATTGATGAACTATAAAGCGGTTATAAGCGGTTTACTCTCGGACTGTCATATATGTATATTTACATGTATCTATGATAAAGATGAAATTTGTCATCAGACTTGCTGTTAACTGTGGATGTTTACATGTAATTATTTTACTGGTAGTTTAGTCCTGGTAGTTGTAAGAGGGTGCAGTACGTCCTGGTAGTTGTAAGAGGGTGCAGTACGTCCTGGTAGTTGTAAGAGGGTGCAGTACTGCACATACATATTTATATATATGCTTGAGGAAGTTTTTATCTTATCGGCATATTATGCCATAGGGATAATGATGTCCGTCCGTCTGTCTGTCCGTCCGTATAGAGGGCGTGAACAAGATATAAACAATACCACTTCACACAGGTTTTTCAAATTTTGGAAACACATTGGTCCTGCACTAAACTACATTCCTATTTAAAATGGGGCTATTTCAATAAAATTTCTGGTTTCTATGGCAACATAAGGATACATAATACTGATTATAGTATACCAGACGACGTGAACACATTTAAAACCGTACCGCTTGACGCAGGGTTTTCAAATGTTGGAAACACATTGGTCTTGCACTAAACTACATTCCTATTTAAAATGGGACCATTTCAATCAAATTTCTGGTTTCTATGGCAACATAAGTATACATAATACTGATTATAGTATACCAGACGACATGAACATGTTTAAAACCATACCGCTTAACGCAGGCTTTTCAAATTTTGGAAACACATTGGTCTTGCACTAAACTACATTCCTATTTAAAATGGGGCCATTGACATTCCAATCTAATTTCTGGTTTCCATGGCAACATAATGATACACAATAATAATAGTAGTGTACATTAACTACAGACGACGTGAACACATTTAAAACCATACCGCTTAATGCAGGGTTTTCAAATTTTGGAAGCACATTGGTCTTGCACTAAACTACATTCCTGTTTAAAATGGAGCCATTCCAATCAAATTTCTGGTTTCCATGGCAACATAAAGTTACATAATAATAATAATACTATACCAGATGACGTGAACACGTTTAAAACCATACTGCTTATTGCAGGGTTTTCAAATATTGGAAACACATTTGTCTGACACTGAACTACATTCCTGTTTAAAATGGGATCATTTTCCATTTGTCTGTCTGTCTGTCTGTATAGGGGCGTGAACAAGATAAAAACAATACCACTTAAAGGGTTTTCAAATTTTGGAAACCCATTGTTATAACACTAAACTACACTCCTATAGTATTTAAAATTGGGTCATTCCAAAAAAAAATTCTGGTTTACATGGCAATATAATGATAATAATTGTATGACATACCACTTAGCACAATTTTTTTTAAATTTTAGAAACGCATTGGTCTTACATTAAACTACATTCCTATTTATATTGGGGTCATTCCTATCAAATTTATGGTTGGATAACAGTCACTTTCCAAGCATGAGTAAGTCGAATTACACAGGATCGAGTCCGTATGTGGACGCTCGAGTCCCACGTTGTGGCTCCGGCAATCGCTGGGGTGGTTTTTACGAGGTTTCCTCCCGGTTTTTCACCATAATACGACAAGGTGCAGTGTGAAGTGGACAATCCGTCGTCTTCTCATTGAAATACCCCGACGTTAAACCCCAATCAAACATAAAAAACGATGGAACTACAAACGTTTGCATCAAGAGTTCTGGTACATCCGTCACGAAATATTTGACGTAAATTTAAGTATTACGTTGATGGTTAGGTTAAGTATTAACACTAACCCGGAAATAAGAATTCGCGATTTTTCTGACATACCAAAGTTAAAATGATATCGGCGCAGCGTTATTTGCTTTTAAATGTTCGGAGTTTAGCGCAGTTGATCTACCAGGACCGTACATATACTAGTATCTCTCCGATACTAACGGTCTGTCCAAATTTGCAATTCATGGGAGTTAACTCTCTACATGGGAGACTACTTTTGTCGGTATCTTGTAACCATGAATGACCATCGAGCTTTTCAACTACAACCAATCTCTATATCATAGAGGCAAGCCAGCGACGGTTGTAGTTGTAGGCCCCTGGCCTCGTTGTGCTGTGATACTGCCCCCCCCCTCCTGGTACTCCCTGCGTAAAGTGAGTACCGCTACGTTTATTCTGCTGATTAGACTCGGGCCTCACTGAAATAGTACACAGCATTTTGGAACCATCTAGCTTTCCAACGCAGACTGGGAACTTTTGGATAAACCTGCGCCATCACTATCTTACCAGGCAAGCACGAGACGGCGCCCTACTTTTAGTCGCAGTTTCGAAAAATCCAGCTGCTAAAAAATTTTAAAATGTGTAATGTGGGTCAACCTTTAATGGACAATTTTGATTTAAGAATAATTAAATTTGTTAGTGTCTTAAAAAAAATATGCATTGATCTACAGCTGCATGACATAAAAGCATAGTCCCACTGTATAGTCTACATTTAGACGTTCAAAATGGTACTAGGTTTATGACCAAACGGGCTGTACGTAAGGCTTGGAGGTAGGCCCGCTCCCGGTTTTAATCAAATGCGAACAAACAAAACTAACTGCATGTAGTGTTGTCCAGCTAATGACAAAAATACTCTGATTTATTTATCTATCAAAACACAATGAAATGTCTTGTCTATCTAGGGTTACCTACCACTACAGTAACCATGGAGCTATAAAGCTTTATAGCTCCATGCCGTAACGAAACTGTTTCGACGGTTGAATCAGAACCAACATAGCCCCGCATGAATTTCTTGCATATAATTTAACTTTCACGATACTGCATGTTTTATGTTTAAATTACACCGAGGAATATAGTCCCCGAAGTGCACAGAGTGTTTTTAAGCGATGAAAGGCCATACGTATTCAGTATCATTAATAATTCAGAAGCAGACCGTTTTCGCATGGCAAAAGGTGGTTTCTCTGTTGACTATACGTATTCGCATCTATCAGCGACTATCGCCAAGTGTGTCGGCTGAATCAATCACATTAATTTTGCGTCGGCTAGTTCGGCAGAACTACTAGCAAATGAAATTCACCTGGGACCGGTTGCTGAATTAGCGATTTAATCTGGTGTAAGCCGCTAATAGTTTTTGAAGCAACCGGCCCCTGGTCTGTCCCACAAACCATCGGATATATGCAAATCCTTTCTTTATAACCTCTGATAGAAGAATGTCTGTTTGTCGAGGATCAATTACTATTATACATGCAAATAAAATCCCCTATTCGCTGGGTACATGTAGCTGTATAGTTGTCAATCAAAAACCATAGCCAATGGTATATTTCTTAAGTCCATAATTGGCTTCAACAATCGACATTAGTCCGTTAAAAGAAGTTTTCGGATTGTTAAAAAACGGATAGAACTAGAAGGAGACGAGAATAACAATCTTTTGTGATCTTTGGAGATAATTAGGGTTTTTCGGACAGGGGTTCTAAATTGGATAAAGACTATGAAATGAACAAACTTTTTTTTAAACTTGAACTATTAGATCAACACAACACAACCAGGATATAGGCTATATCATCTTCCCGAGGCAAGGCGGAAAAGAAGATCGTCGCATTAAGCCTCTCTTCCTTCCCTGCCTTGCCTTAATAGATTGAAAAACCGGAGTTCACTAGAGTATACAACATCTAATTTCGGATGACCTCTCTTTACGGCACCCAATCAGATTAGAGCTTTCTTAGAATAAGCAAGAGGCGGTCTAAACACAGCATGACAAGTAGGTTATACATGTAATATACACGCACTATCTTAGTTCCTGACATCATCACAGACGGGTTAATTGACAGTGGCGCCACGCTTATTTGTTGTCGACTTTGATGTGTACACGGCTTTCTGATCGGCTGCTTGTTTGTGCAATAGTCCAATTAATTTTGCCTCGAATTGCAGCAAGGGGTATAGTAACGTGAATGTCTCGTTTTGACCCTTGTAATGAGATTTGTTTGTTTGTTTGATTGGGGTTTAACAAGGGTATTTCACTTACACGACGACGGATTGTCCACTTCACACTGTTCCTTGCCTCATTACGGAAAACCGAAAAGAAATCTCGCAAAAACCATCCCCGCGATTGCCGGAGCCACATGGTGTGCTCACTAACATACCTGGAGGTCGACAGACTCGATCCTGTGAACGGTAAATTGGAGTAGCACTAGTAAGCGCACACGCTACCTCTAAGCCACGGCTGCGGACCCTTTGCAATGAGAAAATGAGGCTATATATGCTCTCAATCTTTGGTAATTAATATTTAGTTTATTTGTCTTCCTTTTATAATAAATAATAATAATATTTGTTTATTCAAACTTGTCTGTTTGTTATAATATTTCGGTCGCCACTTGTTGAGGGTTGTATATATGTTTATACATGATCTTAAGTGTATGTAACTGTGGACTTCTTTTAAATACGCTTCCACTGTATGTAACATCTCTAAAGGATTTCAATGATTTGCATATACGTTAATGAGGCTTTTACTTGCTTAAAAACATCTTTGGATCTTTAAAGAAAGCTTTACTACAACATGGAGCCGATCTATTTGTGATGTCTTCGTCTTGAGTCCTGCATATACCCTGTCTTGTCTTTGTGTGTTGCCATTGGTGGCTCCATTCACCCATTGTGGTGGCACGCCATCATGGGAGTGAAACAAACAACCTTAAGTACGGAATTTAACCCGAATCAAACAACTTAAGCATATATTTTCCATCGGCAGACCGTATATATATTTATAATAATTGTGATGGTCACCCAATAATTGCAGTGTTAAAAAACACGCTTTTGTCGAAGAATTTTAAATAAACTTTTGTTTTCAGTTTATATATCCATTTTAAGTTGACCTTTAAAACGTCTACGCACAGGAAAAAATCCCTCGGGAACAATGTACTTCTCACCGGGATGACGCGTGAACACAACGAGAAAAGCATGTTAAGAGGATTTTCACTAGAACGCTTTCAATTGGTTCATGTCGTTTTGCACCAAGATCAAGCTATTTGTCAAACATATACTGCCTAGCAAATATATTTAAGACCACAGTCAGCAAGTTCAACAGATACAGCAGGTGGAGGGTTTACTGTCAGTCCGTCTTCTGTAACAGCCCACATGAATTCCTTAATATTACTATGTTTGTTTGCAGTAGCTGTCAATGGTAGGTCACCTCTGAAATGCATAGCCAACTACATATCCTAATTCGACCTACCGCTTTCAGGGTAGTCCTCTAGCCAACCGCCGATGAATGAGGTACGGGGTGGTCTTTGCGAAGTTCCCTTCAACGGTTTTGCAACTTGTAAAGTATTTTGAGAAATAAACAATCCGTCGTCCAAATATAGGTTAATTATCCGGCGTTGCATCCCAATCGAACAAAACCTGTTGATCTGAAATCTATTCGTTTGGATTGGTTAGATCTATATATGCAAGGTCTTATGTATTATTGTTTTTACATTATGGTATTGAGAAACTTTGAACTTTACATAAAGCGAAAGTGTCCGGCTTATCCTTGTCACTGGAGGTAAAACACTAAGGCATTGATTTTTTTTTCTAAATTGTTAAAGTACAGCGTTATTAAACTAAAATACATCTTTACTCGATGGACCAATTATACTAAAGTTGTAAAAAGAACTTTTTTATTTCTCGACCCAGCATTCCTTGTACAGATCTAAGGATAGTATTTAAGCATGCAAGTATTTTATTGAACTTTTTGTTCACTTTTGGGTATCTGAAATGTCTGTCGTACCCATATGCCCAGAAATAAACCATTTCAACTATATTAAAATATTTCGAGAGAATAATTCTGACCTATTTACTAAATGTTCCGGCATTCGGAAAGATCTGTTTAACGCCCGAGCAGAATTTGGCATTTGATGATTGTGTTCGCATCCGTGTATATTCTAATCTGAATACACCACCAAGGTAACCGCCATTTAAAAACGAGGTTAACTTCAATGTAGAAAATTGCTGAAAAATACCTTCCTATACCAGACCTACCTTAGAAGAAATTTGTGTAAAAACATTCCATTTTAAGAGTATTTTCTAACCATTAATATTTTTGCGATTAAACATAGCATAGAGGTTTTTTTAATTTGTATTTTAGTGACCTTTTTGGTATATCGAACATGTGCACAGAATACACTGGATAGGTCTGCCTACTACACACAAATACACTTTTTTAAATTTATTTTTACAGCGGTTGAATTGAGCTGGGATTCTCCTCTGGAATCTGAGTGGGAGAATGAGCTGTACACTCGTGGCCTTGAAGATTTCATGAACAATCTTCCTGGAATCGGAGGTCGCCGAAAGAATGGACCTGTCCAGGACAGTGTCGATTCGGACAAACCCGATCAAAATAATCCAGGAACTTCTGAACCGGGCAACGATCGTTCACAGAATAATTTTCCAGGCGGCATTGACTTGGGTAATAGTTTCTCGTAACTTTATAGATCTACAACTGTTAAATTCCAAAGACCCTATTACCGACTGACTATCAAATATTTAGCCTGCACACTGGTTAAACAAATGAGACGGTTTAATTAGGCTGTTTTGGAGCTTGATTTAATTGGCCTTTTTTACGCGGTGCTTAAGGGTATTTCACTTATGACTGCGGTGTATTCAAACAATTATAAGTGTTTTTCATAAATGTCGCAAAGTTATTTTTCCTCCCAGTGCTCGGACTGCATTACTACTCGCCAAACTACCCTTATCCAGGGCCTAATTGAAGGGAGCAACACAAAGCCGTGGTTGTTGTCCTGGGACCATGTGACCTACCAAATGCATTACCTACATCCATTGGTCGCTAGTCTTCAGTGAAATTGTCCAATGTTAACCCCCACACGAACAGTTTGTAGCTAGCTTTGCCTCCACTATTCTGAAATGGCAACCGAAGTCTATTGAACCGAACCATTTGGTATTTGGCCAACGTCCGGAGACTTCAATATTTATCGGTTACGTTAGGAGATTGACTTTCATCAAATTCTGTTCTAGGTTCCTTGTTGAACAAGGTGAAAACGATGGCGGAGAAACTTGTTCAGAAAACTAACTTTCCTTCAGATGACTTCCAGGAATCTTCTACCACAGACCAGTCTAACAACCCGGGACCAGTCTTGTCCGATTTGATAGACTTTGAAATGCGACCAATAGAAATCTTCAAGGTGCCGGGTTATTACTATGCTGCGAACCTGCCTGCCAAGATTTATGGTAATCCATTTTGCTCCCTGGCTGCAAAGTTAATTGGAATCTGCGTTATTCCGTTACCTTGGAGTTTAATTAATTTGCTTATAGATATATGCCCTCTACTTATTGAATCGATTTGTTTTTTTGAAGTTTTGTTCACCTTGTTAAAGTGACAAAGTGTTTTTATTGCAATTTTGTATTCATAAATATAATTTTATGTTTTAGACGAGATTAATTACGAGGCAGCTGGAAGGAGAATTGTTGACGAGATAGACCTCAGTATAGCCCAAGGAGTACCACCTCCGTATATAATGTCTTCCATTATCCCAGTTCTTTATGGTCTAAAGAGTGGCTGTACCGTTAATGCTTTACAAAGACTTATTTCTGGTAAGCCGACAAGATAATAAGCACAAGAAAATGTAATTGGCAATCCTGGAGTAACTATCATTTTATGAAATATTTAGTTTCGCGCGACATCTTTTTTACAGTAATTTTTTTATTCGGCCCTCGACATAAGCCAGAAGTTAAGATATGATTAATCACATGGCTTGATTAGGGGCTCCGTTAACTAATTCTACATGGATTTACCGCCCAATGTTTAAAGTCTGCTTGATGACTAAAATATTTATAAAAATGTATGTGCGTGATTTGTAATAAAGTAAGAATGTATATAGATATGGCGCGCATAGACCACCATAATACGGAGGCTGCATGCGCCATCCAAATTAAACCACTAACCAAGTAAGAGTCGCGCGGTGTGCAGCCCAATGAGGTGGTTTCTTCCCGGTTTTCATTCCTATTTAAGCAAGGAACTGTGAAATGGACAATCCATCGCCCTAGAACTGAAATATCCTTGAGGTAAGCAGTCGGCCCAAATCCACCAAACCGTATTTTAATCGTGCATTTTAAAGCACAAACTTTTATTACACCAACTTTTCCTTTTTATTGCAGATGGATTAAATCGATGGGCTGATGATGGAATTAAACACATCGAGAAGGGCACCAAAGAGCATACCAATCAGACCATTTATGGGTTACCTAAGTTGTTAGAAACTATAAAAACAGAAATTATGTCTGAAGTGAACAGAGTTATTTTTGGACTAGAGTTCCGCGGTATGCTTTTGACAATCCCATACATTTTTTTTTCAAATCTTTTCTTTCATACATTGAACATGGGTCTCGTGATTAATTTTTAAAGCCAAGTCCACAATACTAAAACATTTTTTAAATTTTACTCCCGATTACTGGTATCATTGTTTTCAATACAGATTTTGAAAGCGTTACTCGCTTCATCCAACGAGGGTTGAATTCACATGACACAGTTGACAGCACTGTCGACCCTGCGAGTTTGGTGTTGCATCTTTCAGAGTATTTAATCCAGTGCACCCCTACAGCAACCTACTTGGAGGGATTCGTAGCAAGATTGGCTCATCTTCGGCAGAGGTGCATTTTCTTGTAAAAAATAACTTTTTCAGCTTGGGAATGGATCGAACCATTTTTATGTCGGTCACCTTATTAATTTGGACTTTCAGGTCTTGTAATAATTCAGACCCCGATCTAGTAATAATTCTGACCCTCGAATATAAAACTACAAGAAAGTTTTTACTTGCAGGTTTTCTAAAATCAGGATTCCATTTCATTTGTTTTCACAAGGAAGCCTCCTGGATCCTTAATTCCTATTGGCCGCAACGCCAAAATTTCTATTTCAAACATCTTTTTTTCAGGATTGTACGGGTTAACCCAGTCCTATTTAGCCTTCGCATATTGAAAGCTAACAACACTCGCTGTAATCTAGCTGGGTTTTCACCATATGACCTCCAGCGATCCATTGCCCTGATCAGCGGGATTCTGAAGCCGATCCAGGACAGTCTTCAAGGGATGGTATACTTTGTTGAAAGCTCCCTATTTTTTGAAAATGATACACCAATAGTAGACATCTTCCCCGAACTACTTGGTAAGCTGAGAAAATTATAATATATTATTTCCAAAGTCTTAAGGGTCCTTTTTTAGTATGCCCATGGTTCAGTCATTAGCGAATCCGTTTACTCGCCCCCATTCGATATACCACTCGCGGATTCTAGTGGCTTTCGACCACCTGGGGTATTCGTCGACGTGGTTGCTTAGGCTATCGTACCCTTAGTTTTCAAGCGATTTCCTCAGTTTTTCACCCCAATTGAAGTGGAAAACGATGAAGTCCACAATCTGTCCTATTAACTGAAATACCCAGGAATAAGACATTTAAGCGAAAAACAATCGGTGTGAAATATTACATACGCAACTTTTATGAAATTTTTAGGTACACATAATTTTTCATGAAACCGTGATACTCCAAGAACAATTTTTTTTTTAACCGTCAAGCGTTATTTATGTTTTACAATTTGTTTTCCAGGTGAAAATCGAACCCGTTTTCTAGCCCAAGTCTTGGATCGTCTTAGACACCCTAAACCACTAGTTGAGCCAGTACCGGAACCATTTGACGGCGTTCCTAAACCATATCAGAACTCCGATTTAATCCCCGAAGCCACCACTTCAAACGATGCCCTGGACTACTTTAGCTCTTCTACTCCTCCATCAACGGTTATGACCACGCCAATACCAACTGGCCAAGACATTGCCACGTCTCCATCACCTCCTCCACCTGCCCGTAGATCTGAAGAAGAGGTTTACCAAGAGGCAAAACTGTTAGACTTGCTACTTAAACGTAAGTTACATTTCCAAACTTGTCGTGTGACCTGTACCGATTACTTTGTCGTAGGAATCCTTAACCAAAAAAAATATATATAACCTGTGGTCCAATACATTATATAATCTCTACACACCACCTCCCTGGGAATACACCAGATCTAATTTATTCAATAGTGAAATAGCACCACTTTCTTCACACCATAAGTAATATTTCACTGCAGTGCGTTATCACTGTTAATACACTCTGAACTTTGACCCTGCCAGGACTTGTTAGTCTTCAGGGATGGGTTGTTCAAAAGATAAGCTAGGCTTAAATTGGTAACGTCACAAAGAAACTCAATTGTGACGTGACGTCGAACAACAATGGTTTAAAGTTAATACACTTTTGAACAACTGGTACTCAAGGGTTATCTGGCATATATTTAAGGATTTATTGCCCTAAATGGGTGTCATAATGAACCGCCATCGGAATAGGCTACTGGTAGTTTTTTTCTTGAATTAGGTTTAGCTCAGAGAGCACTAGGGCAACAGGGAACTCTCTTCCTTTTGTTTGATCTGCTAGTGGCAGTCACTGATACGAGTTAGCATTGGGGGGGGGGGGGTACGCAAATATGATTCTGCATCTGCTGTACCCATCCATAAACCCACTCCTGCAGATAATGT
Organism: Mopalia vespertina; assembly: GCA_030265115.1. Taxonomy (NCBI): domain Eukaryota; kingdom Metazoa; phylum Mollusca; class Polyplacophora; order Chitonida; family Mopaliidae; genus Mopalia; species Mopalia vespertina. Next base: position 684 of record JAQQZZ010158695.1, on the reverse strand, counting down.
CATTAATACAACGATACTTATAAGCCCATATGATGTCACAGCACCTATAGGTCAAATCGACTTTTGTCAATTAAAAGAGGCGCAGTTTACGTCAAAGATAACCAATGATTAGACAAACTTGCGGTATATAATTTATGGTAAGGAAAATGTCATGAATTCCGTTTATCATGCAAATCTCGCATCCAGTCTCGTTAATCGCGAGAAACAATAATTCAGCAGCTTTCAAGTCATTTTGAGAGTTCAACCGAACACGGATGATATTATAAACCGATTGAGGGTAAGGTTTAGTTTGTTTGACTTGTGTTAAACGTCATACTCAATGGTATTTAAATTATAAGAGAAACGGTCGATTCGGCATGTCCGTCACGTAAGACAAAACGTGAATTTTTAGTTCTGGGTTAGGCTTAAATCTATCTCTAACCCTAAATTGAAACATAAGCATAACCGTAACCCTAATCCATACTCTAATAATGACGTCTTATCTTACCTAACAAATTTACCGCCGATTGTTCAGTTAACATCGATATGCGCGAGTCAAGAATCGACAGTTCAGGGCCCTGTCTTACAAAGCATGCATAGCCTACGTTGGGCGTAATTGCCCTGACGTCCAGGGGCCGGTTGCTCAAAGCTCAATTAAGTTAACGGTCTGTTAGTTGACGTTGCGTAACAATGAATTTCTATTAT
>JAQQZZ010158684.1:0-12163 GCA_030265115.1 Mopalia vespertina | reverse complement strand
CTATCAATCTGAGCATTACGTTGACCAGGTTTCAGAAAATTATTTAGGTCATTTATTTTCCTTATATATTTTGAATAAATGAAGAGAGAAAAATTTGTCCTAATATATATACCTATACACACCCGCTGTGTATGTTATCTGGGACCAATTAGTCCCAGTTGTTATGAGCGTAGCAGAGATTAACATTACATGGTAATGTATTATTAATAAATCCACACCTGGGGGGGGGGGGGGGGGGGGAAGTAAGTAAGAGATCAATACTTTTCATTTAGCTGTTTATCTGTTGTCTACACGATAAAACTATTTATTTGTTGAGGAGTAATTATCAGAATGGACAAGGCACGGCATAACTCTCTTCCTATGCAATGGTCAGTATGTGTAAGACGAGAAATTCCATATTACTATCCCTTGCTGCAATTCGAAGGAAAAACGTGGCAAAAATTTAATTGGACTATGGAAGAATCAAGCAGCCAAAAAAAAAACCCCACGCCCACCGTACTGGGGCACCAACTCGACAGCTGCGATCAAATCTTGCTTCCTTGCACCGGACCCATGATAGCTCTGAGTAAGTTGTCACAAAACCTTGGACACAAAACCCTAATACTAAAGAACCATCCTCCTATTGAATTAAAATGCCGTAGAATATACATGTCTATGTTCAGCTTGTAATTCTTCTTCCGTGGGAAAACAGATAGATGTCTCATAACCAGATTAAAAGAGCACAGCACCGGCAGTGACATATCCAATCATATTGGTGGCTATACGTATTTAAAAGAAACTAAAAGTTTACCTGATCACTTAAACTGTTTAACCCTTTCTCCACACTTATTTTGATCGTATACTAGCAAACACTTGTATTGTTGTGTAAACTCTACACTGGTCTGATCTATTGCAAAAGGAAGACCTAGCAATTCGCGAACAAAGGACAAACCTTAACCATGGACTTAAAGCCACAAATGAACTTTGGCTGTTTTCATAATTCCTTACGACCGCTTAAACCGCCCCATTTAATTTTGTGTTTGAATAATCACATTCCGTTTTGACTTATTGTTATATGTTTACTGTGTACTTGCTTTACCTATAAAAATGTTCTTTTGTAGCTCATTTGTCACTTTCTCCTGACGATGACACATGTACAATAAATACTGAAACATCGAGTCAAAATGAAGTTATCGTTTTTCAGAAATACACTTCTTGTAAAACTTTCAGGTTTCTCATTTCATTTTAAAACCTTTATATAACAAGTACGACGTTTAACTCCCACCAATCAGACAAACAACCCTTATTCATATGGCAAAATTACGATTTTATTCAAAATGATGGTCTCACAAAGTTGTTGTGTGCGTTGAAAGCCAGATGGCCCAAGACCACTATTAATTTGCCATAAGCCGTAATGTTAACGTTTAGCCCACAGCTCCCTCCCAAACTTTTGTTGGGCGAAAACGCCTGGCACGTAACTAAATCAGTCCTTTTGGAGTTCCCCATTAAAATCTTAACAAGGCATGACCGATGAAATTTTGATCTAGAAGCCCTGGAGTGTAATAGGGGTTAGGTACCGTCAGAATGTGAACAACAGCCGAATCACCCCTCCGTCAAATGGTGATAAATACACCAAATGTGACCTTTTAAGGCTATAATATTACACTGACCAGAAACCTCCAAAAACAAGTTTCCAACAGCAGAACAAATCAAACAAGACAACACACCATTTTTTATAAAGAACTATATTCCAAGGTGACAAAACGCAAATGGGTGACAAAACACAAGTTCATAATGGTGGTCTTACGCCAGATGATGCATGATGGCGACAAAATGGCAGATTATTTCATTTTAAAACCTGTTATAACCCGCACGCGTATATTTAAAAGAGTAGAAACCAATCTCCCTTGTGTTGCTTTTGTTAAACTTTATTAGCCAAACATGTTGTTGCCCGTTAATCATTTAACTAAAATGTAGACAGATATGGGTAAAGAGGGTTTGAATACTTGTTTCATCAGATTGATGGACGCCGCCAAGTTTGACCAAAACCATACACCTCTGACGCAGCTACTATGACGTCATACGATAACACACTAATGTAAAACTAGGAATAGCAGAATTCCACCAAGACACGATAATTCTTTTCAATATATTATTAATCTCATTAATTTACATAGTTTATATGAAAAAGTTGTTAATTTCCTATGGGGATAGCTAATAGCCTTTAGTCTTACACACATTCAAAACATGGAGATCATCAGCTGTTGATGTATTTTGCAAAACTGCATGGATTTTTCGAGGGAGATTTATCAATTGTCTGGACACTTTGAAACTATTCCAAGTGGGATATTAATTACATCAGTCATGATCAGGGTACATATTTTCTTTCCATTATTCTCCCTCATAGAGTTATATCCCCCCGTTCCCCCCCTCTTTTTTCCATACAACTTAGTTTAATGGAGAGTAGCCCACTCAGGAGCTTGCGACGTAATACAATTGGTATGTGATATACAGGTGTATGGTAGAAGCTCTTCCAACAAATTTTCATGAAATCAAAAGAAATGCGTGTGATTGCAGACGCATGGGAAAATGTTTTTTCCACAAGGCCGATTCAATTTCTTGCTACATAAGGAACTGTTTTTAAAAATAATACATGAATCCATTCTTTTTGAACGACTTAGATGTCTCGATGTATGCTCGCCAACGTTCCTGTCTTGGAATTAAACCGGCATAATCCAGACAGTGTGTCTTTGTTTTACATTGAGTTTGGCTCAATGTCTTTGAAATCTCTTCAGGAATTATACACAAATGAACAGAACAAAAATTCCTTTCTTAATATCAGATATTTGTAGATCCCAGTATATCCAATGACATCATGCATTTACGCTCCCTGTAATATAGAAAACAGAATGTTTAGGATCTGAACATGTTAAATAATTCCGTAAAGATTTGTTGGGTGTGTTACTGGACCAATATGTTAAATACTCCATGATGATTTGGTGGAGTGTGTAACTGGATCAACATGTTAAATAATTCCATGATGATTTGTTGGGGTGTGTAACTGGACCAACGTGTTGAATAATTCCATGATGATTTGTTGGGGCGTGTAACTGGATCAACATGTTAAATAATTCCATTATGATTTGTTGGGGTGTGTAACTGGATCAACATGTTAAATAATTCCATTATGATTTGTTGGGGTGTGTAACTGGACCAACGTGTTGAATAATTCCATGATGATTCGTTGGGGTGTGTAACTGGACCAACATGTTAAATAATACCATGATGATTTGCTGGAGTGTGTAACTGGACCAACATGTTGAATAATTCCATGATGATTTGTTGGGGTGTGTAACTGGACCAACATGTTAAATAATCCCATGATGATTTGTTGGGGTATGTAACTGTACCAACATGTTGAATAATTTAATGATGATTTGTTGGGGCTGTAACTGGACCATTGCATCATTATCAAAAAATAACTGAAGGAAGGTCAATTCTACCCCCACACAAAGCAACTTCAATTTAAAAAACGAACCCCTATATATGGCTATTTCAAGGATTGTTTCGTTTATATTTTGAATTTTCTGGCATTGAAACCGCAAATCTATCAAAATTAGAAGTGATATATAATGTAAGATCATGCTGTGGACTAATATTTGGACATACGTCAGAATTTGATCTGATTAAAATTAGCAATATATCCGTTAATAGTTTGATTAGAAGCTCAAACGGCATTTACATTGGAGGTAGACGTTTTTCAAATAGAAGTCGAGAAGCACTTTCCAGAAAGTAGGGATTGAAAATTAGATAGGACTATACACTCCGCGCTTATTGTCCGATAAGTTATGCCTGAGATGTTTTGCAAACGACGAGTGAGACTAGTGGGCGGATTATTATTGGTAGTCTGTTTTTTCTGATTTTGACAAAAGTATTTTGTATTTTGCAAAGCGTCACCATACCGTGGTTTTATTGAAGCATTACACAGTACTACGATTCTTAATAGATTCACTAACCAAAGTTTCCGGGCGATTATACTACCATGCCGTGCAACAATTCAGTAATCAAACGTCAGCACGAACTGTTTGTGTTTACTACGTCACATATAAAATATCTTAGAAGGTAAAACCCCGGCCCAGATATTAAAGCTCTTACCGGGCAGAAATGATTCATTTGTCTGCACAGATTCGATTTGAGTATCCGATGATATGGAATCAACAGCCATTCCTGATAATTGAAAGTCGTCCATTATATTGCCTGGAGATTTCTCTGTAAAAGAAAAGAGAAAAATTGGATAGTTTATTTGCGACTTGCTTAGGAAAATGATGATTGATTTGTTTGGGGTTTAACGCTGCATTTTTTTTGGTTCACTCATATGTCGGCGTGCCAGACCAATGGGCGAAGGAACCCACCTTCGACGTCACTTACAATAAACAAAGACAGAGCAATTATTTGACGCAAAACAAAGCCGCAACGAAGTGTCATGCTTGTTCGTCTTGTGCCTAAGCGTTGAGAGCATCAAGGCAATAGACGGCTTCTTACAACCGCCCGCCGAAAAATTGGGGACTCGTAAACGTGGATGACAAGATGAAAACTTCTATATATTTAAGATATGTGAGGAGCATACCCCTCCCTCCCCCTCCCCGTTAGAAATCAACGTCTGGTCGCATATATACGGTAAAATATTCTGACTCCTCTCTTCAGCTCTTTCCAATAAATGTCATTTGATCATCCATAGATCTCCTATGTTCGATCATTACATCATCTTCGCTCTCATTTACAATATCTTATTTCTTCAGGATCATTACTATAGCCTGAGATCTCATCTAGAGTCGAAATGCATAAGATCAGATTTACATCCTTTCATCCTTGCCACAACCGGCTGTGAAGACGTAGCAAACGGTTAATTGGACTATTGCATAAGCAAACAGCCAATCAGGAAGCTGATTACAAAATCACGTCTATCGAAAACACACAAGAGTGGCGCCACTGTCATTTAACGTGTCTGCGATGATGTACTAGCCGTCCAGCGTTTAGACCGCGATTTGGCAACAAAATCTCCACTCTGATTGAATGGTGAAAGTCGCTGTTATAGACTAAAGTTAACTCAGGTTTTTGCGTCTGTCAGGGCAAGGTAGGAATTGAAGAGACACTTGACACGACGATTGTTTTTCCGCTTTGACTCGGGAAGATAACAATCATAAGCCCGCTACTTATTTGTGAGAGATGTCCACACCTAGGTCTGTCATAATCACATACATGTATACTGTTGTTTACCTTGTGCTTGTCTTCCCGTGATCCACCACGTCTTCATGTCGCCTTTACCCTGGAAATCGAATATTCAAAAATCAATTCGTATCGATTTATAATTAAATGATTCTATGGCGGTTTAAAAGTCACAAAGAAGTTTTATATCCGTCAGTTGCGTGTCCTTTTCTTAGTAGGCCCTAAATTACATACTTCTATTTAGAAATGATATGTTTTCAATCGCATTAAGTTTGTTTGTTTGATTGGGTGTAACGCCGTACTAAGGTTATTTAACTAACATGACGGCATGTCAGGCCAATGGATGAAGGAAACCCCCCTCGACACCACTGGCGACAAGACAGGAGAAGTACAGGACGTAATACAAATACATCACAAACAGATCGGCTTCATGTTGCCCCTTAGCTCTGAGAGTACCAGGGTAACAGGAAACTCCCCCCAACCCTCTGCCAACTGCATTAAGTAAGACAGGGAAATAAATCCGGTGTCCTATAAAGGTATATCCTCACGGTGGGATTTGTAGTAACGATTTTCAGGGGATTCCCCCTATTATCCCCTAGACAAATCAAAGTGCTGTAAATAAGAGGAATCTCCCCAAAATCGTAACTACAAATCGTACCAGAGAAGTACGAAACAGTCGACCAATTAAAACTCCGCAAATAACGGAATTCCCTGAAATCGTTACTACAAATCGTACCTTGAGAATTCACCATTAGTAATATACCTTTGAGTCAGACGTTAAATACCAAAACAAACAAACAATAAACATCTGTTATAACCAGACGATGGTATATAATCACTGTATAAGGACGACAAAAGCCATCGTTTGTAGATGTGACTTAAAAGCTGACAAAGAGTTGTATTATAATAGGATGCAAACGATAATCTCTGCACTATTTAATCAATTAGGAAAGCTGCAAATTTTTGCGACAAAACAGCCAACTGTTTGCGATTTACCTATGTGCTTGTGGTATGCATCCATCAAAATAACAAAGAAGCTATATTGAAAGAGCAAACCGGAATAACAAATCAAATAGATAAGATACAGCGAGCTGTCAATTATTATTTTTTATACAGAGTATTTTTTATTTATTCGCAAATAGCTGATAATAGTCGTTGCGCTGCTAGGCATTCATTGTACTTTAAGTGAACACACCTTAACAGCTACGGTTCCACGTGCCTCGAAGGTAAAACCTCCTAACCTGATAAGATTCAGGTATGTAGAGTTGCTGGCATGAATTCGGTAAGCTGGAATAAATAAACATTCGTGAAAACGTTAAACGGATATAGCTTTTATACTAATTATCTCTTTATTTACAATAAGCATAGGTAAACGTCACAGTAAATGCGTTACTGAGTGCATATATACTTTTGGAAGCGACGTTGAGGAACTCATCATAAGGAAATGTATATTTAATACAATGACATATAAACACAACACAGGGGATACAAATGCAAGGTAATAAAGAGAGCCAAGCTGGGCGGGATTCAACATAAATGTCGCACATCAAGAGCCTATTTAAGAAGACTTTATACTTTATATATCGAAAATGGGGGATAAAATTACACGTTTTGAATATTTTAATTCAAACTTTGGTCTGGTTGAAATTCTAGCACACAATTAAGATACATAACACACAAGTTTATGTTTGTGAAGCTCTTAATGCTTGATAGAAAACGATTGCTATAGAAATAATTATATATTTGGCTCGATGCAGTTGTCTGCTTTCCACCATGCGGTTTGCTCTTATATTGACTGATAGTGTGGACATGAGACGGTTAATCATACTTTCGTTTCCACATAAGTATAGAAGGACTATTTCCCACGTCCATGGTGACATTGTGGGATATTTTATACAATGCATGAACCTGTATTGCGTGGGTATTATCCGGTAAAGTGAACAGAACTCGATATCGGTAGAGCTTATACCAGTACTCCAATAACAATGAACTGGTACGAAATTGATCGGGTGTCCTCTGCTATCATTAATGTCCTGCCAACATCTGTGTGCTATCGCTCTGTGATTCTTTGCAATGTTGAGAAAAACCAACATAGCTTCTTTATCAACTGATTGATAACACACCTTGTATTATTAGATTTAATTAAAATCGATTTTTATCTTTTTGCATCCTAGTACATAGAGGAGAGACCCAGTAAATTCTAGGATAAGAACGCATTCAATCGAATTCTTGCAGATATCGCCATATTTAAATGAATGAGTTCGTAATTCAATAGCCTGGATTATATATTTTTTTTTCGTTTTGCAGTTGAAATATTTGGAGTTGATGCCTTTCCGTTGGAAGTTTCAGTTCAATATGAAAATTATGTCATTATTGAAACACGAGCGTCCGATGACGGGTTTTCAGGTCCGTAAATCGTTTGAAATGACCTTTCTGGTAGATTCTGAAGTTACTAAGAAAAGCAATTGAACACTAAACACCGTAAGACTGTGCAATGCCAAAGTTTTTCATTCTGATCTGGGTTTTTTATGAAAATGTTACAGGGCCTCATCTGTGTAAATTTTCACCCAATGCTACACCACGTGTTGGAATAAAATCAGACGTTTTGATTGGCTGGGTTGGTCATGTGTATATTGTTAAAAGCAATATAAACTACGTTTTCTAATTATGGTACGTTTAGCCCCTACATAAGAGTTTGTGATCCATGCAACTGGTGATGAGCCATATGCCGTCCTGTACACTGAATCAGTAGTTTTATTCTATTAGTATTAAGCTGACCCAAAGCCAGGCCACTGACCCATTCTAAAATAGAATCGAGTCTACTTCCTACGTTGATACATGGACTCGTAAAATACACCCGGGCCATGTTGTTTTGAAATTTTTTTATTTGCTAATCTGTGGCAAACGTCTCCCCAAATTTTGGCGTAAATTAAGGCGCGATGGCATGGCATGGCGTACGAGAGTTGTCTTAGTCTCGTCCACCATAGAAACTCTCGCGAGAATACGACCTTGACCCTTTTGTTTTTATCCGTTGACAAAAAGTCAGATCAGGATCACTGCTAACAAGGTCAATTAATAGATCATGTAATTTGGAGCATTCTGTTTAACTGGCTGTCTGTGTGAATATTTACACTATAAGCGGCGAATACAATATTTTTCATTGGAGGTTTAAAAGATAACAATATTCTGACAATCCTCGAGAAAAGAGCATTATTTAATTAGAGGCTACAAGGAAAGGATCATTTGTACATAGTAGATGAATGATAATATCAGATTAGACAATCTGGAGACAGGTCATTGTTACATCCTCATGCCATTAACAATTGCTAACGCTTGACATTAATCGAAGTAAGTAGGCCTACAACTTGAACCTCTAAAGTGTTCCAATTTTCATTAAATCACAATATAAATTTGACAAAATATGCTTATCAAGAAATTCGGTTTTAATGGGTGGAAGGGTTTATATAATTGCTTGAGAGGCTTCATAATATGCAGCCTACCTTCGCCGTTTGATTCCATCCTGGAGGCCGTATTAACAGTATCGCCAAACAAACAATAGCGAGGCATCTTCAAACCCACCACACCTGCGCACACTGGACCTACATGTTTGAAACAACAAAATACAATTCACCCTATAAAGTATAACATGAGAAACTGATTCTTTTGTACGAGTCATTCGAGTGGCCTATGGCGCAGTAGAACCGATCAGAATAATCACTTCCGGTATTTTAATGAACTAATCAACCCAACGTCCGTTAGGTTAACTGGTGTCGTTTACGTTGATGCATTGGCTGTCTGTCTCAAACGCATTGCTCTTGAAGCAATGGTCACCCCACCAATGCGGTTCATACATCGAGTCTCTATTCCCAGATTTTTCAACTGTGACTGGAAATGTCTCGTAATTCACTACACTTCCAGGTACCACCTACATTCTTTCTAGTTCTGGCACAAACAGAAAATTGAAATGATGGCAATTCTCTCTACCAGCCCTACAGCACGACCCAACAACAGAACGGGTGTTAAAAATCGGTATCCAGAACGCACCGACATAGATTGAACAAGGTACCCCCGGTAGTCAAGATGCCCCATACATCTATAATTATGTTAACGCTACCAGTGACGTGTCGGAATTGAGAGATTTTCTCCGGGCTTACTAACACTGTCGTTATAGAATTGAAATAAATTTAAATACGTAAACCAAACCAAACGATTCTGGCATAAATGCATTTGAAAGTTCGCTATTTCCAGTCATACGTGGATTCAGAATATCGTATTACTTATTTGTTTGCTTTTACTTCTTATTTGAGCTTTTCCACATGTAAGGAAATTATTCAATATTTGCTATAGCAATTTTGGCACTTCAATGATAAAGTGTACGCTGCGACATTCAAACAGGATTATTTACTTTTTCAGAAGAAGATGTACCAGAAATCCTGCCTAGATGCACTAGGCAGGAACGGACGGGTGAATTTTTGGACAAAAATATGACAATTTTGAGAACGATGCGAGAATGGCCCCGAATTTCCCATGACCTTAATGTTATTTACAGCGATATTTCAATAGCGTCTTTCAACTCACCTGAATGGATTCCTACTCTAATTCTCAAGGCCTCTTTTGGTTTATGTGGAATGATAAAGTTTTTACTCTCTTTGACCAAGTCTAGAGCCATTAATGCTATCTCCTTAGAGTGAAACTCCGTAGCACATGGTACACCGGAAACTACCATGTCTGAAAATAAGAGCAGTTTCTTTTCATAGATGATAGCTGTGAATTCAGTAACAAATAACATAATCAGGGAGTTTATTCAAAGTCAGATCATTTTGTCTGAGCCTATTTTGGTGTATCTAAAATCAATAGTAATGGAATCCTCTTTGTTGAACTTTTTAGCCTTCAAAATACACGGTACTGAACAAAATCGTGAAAAGGTGTTTACTTGAAAACGGAACACATGGTGTGCTCTTGGTTTTGATTTTTGTCAGGCGTTTTCAGTCTCCGGATACTACTTCGCGTATGGAAACATACCTCTATACAAAGATTCGATATTTGTTGACGTGTTCGAAACCGAATCCGAAATGGAATAACATTAACAGTTAGCACGATTTGTACTTTAGACCACTGTTTTATGAATGATATGCCTATATTGATCATGTTTCCATGATGGTATTAGACAGAGAGCTGATCAATAGATGGAAATGAACCAAATGAAGGCCAAAAAGTGTCTGTTCATAAATAAATAAATCTCACATGCATCGCCAATAGTTTCCACTTTGTACACATTGTACTCATCTATGACACTATCGAAGCATGTGTAGAGTTTATTGAGCAAGGCCACCACTTGTATAGGAGTACTGCCACCTGATAATGTTGTAAAACCTACAATATCGCTGAAGTATATAGTGCACGCTTGGAACATCTCCGCATCAATAGGACGACCCACTCGGAGCTCATCGGCTATAGGCTTCGGCAACATACCTGGAAATATACAGAAACGAGCGACGGGGGTTGATTAACATGGGTGGCCAGAAAGTAGTTCAAGCGGTGTATTTCAGCTTATACAAGTCTGAATTATACCTGAAGATCAATGCGGTGACATGCGGTTGGAAGGTATTGTCATGTACATGTTTATATCAATGCTGGATTTTCATATTTATATAAAGGTCAATGTGGTACAAGTGAAACCCAATCAAATTAAAATCAGATCTCAAAACGCGCTCCCCGTGTTTTGTTTGTCGCTGTATTGAGATCTAACGCAATCACCTTACTTACAATGTGTATTGGTTTCTTAAATTGACCAATCACAGAGAAGCTTCTCAAATTAGGTTTGTAAAAGCCGAAGATTTCCGCCGACGAACCGAAGTTTACCGACTGCGTATTTTCCCATGACGAACGGATACGCACACAATCAACAAACATCAATCAAATAATAAACTTTGAGTGGCGTTGCATTTTCCCCTGTTTACTAATATGACTTATAACATTAACACAGAAGAAAATCGGACAACTTTTTGTTTTGGCGGAATTTGGCGTTATAGCCCTGTGTTATCTGTGCTTTTACTGGACAACTGAAACTGTGACCTTTTGAGTCAAACTTTTCAAATGTAGAATAATATTAAACGTTCTAGTAGTTTCAGGCTCAGTTATCACTGATCAGTCACTTGTTTACTTGTTCAAATAACATAATAATCCAGACTGTTCTGGTAATTTCTCTTGAATTACCCTGATGTGGATATAAAGGGAATAATTCTGTGTTTTATGCATTGGAACCATGTATCTAATCATTTATTGCTGTAGACTTAAAAGATGTTGCAGATTGTCATAACTGACCGGTTTATGAAAGTCAACTCACATGGACTCAACTATAAGACAGGTTCAGGGCCTATACGCTGATCCATTGTATGCTACATGTAAGTTACTTTATATACGCCTTATATTTTCATTGTCTCTTGCCTGCAAATGTATTTCTTAAAGTGTTTCTGTCATTGTATTCTACACTGTATATCACTGCTATTGTTGTTGCTATTTTAAATAAATATTGTAAAAAAATAAAATCGCTGATTGTTTTCTATCTGTTTGGTTTCTACCATAACAAACTCTTCCTGCAGATTGACTCCCCCCCCATAATGAATGAAACAGGCCATGAGGTTTTCGCTAATTAACAGATAGCTTGCTGCTTATAGCGCAGATTGACACCCCCATAATGAACGAAACAGGCCGTGAGGTTTTCACTAATTAACAGATAGCTTATAGCGCAGATTGACTCCCCCATTATGAATGAAACAGGCCATGAGTTTTTCACTAACTAACAGATAGCTAATCGCTTGCCTCTTTTCACACCTGGCTGATGTACAGTATTGTGAGTACAAATTTGATTTTATAAGATGAAGAAACGAAAAGTCAATATCATATTTAAGTATGTTTAATAGTAACCTTTCAAGGGATATAGGGGTTATTGCAGCTC
>JAQQZZ010158683.1:0-26168 GCA_030265115.1 Mopalia vespertina | reverse complement strand
CACGGAATTGTTCCGATCATATCCACATCAGGTTGATCACCATATCCTCAAAGTGACCGGTGTCTATAATAACTTATGATATAACTCTGATATTTTGCCCGACAAATATCTTAATTTGGAGCTTCTTATGCATTTAGGGCTAATATACCACAGCAGCTACATGATTCAACTCGCTGGTGATTGGGCAAGCGATGCATCAAAAGGTTACCTGGATACAAATCTAGCTGACCGGAAATGTGTCTTTCGAAATATGAGGTAATTAATCCTTCATGATTCTGTCTAATACATCCGTCGTTATATTGGGTGTGCTTGCGGCTTGGCCCCTGGGGTTGTACTTTTCTGTTGATTCTGTAAATACTACGTCTTGCATAATAAATTGTAAAATCGTGTCAATGTTTTTGATATTGTGATTGGCAAAAATAATGATGAATAATTTATTTTCAATATGTTCTGGTGTTTAATTTTGAAAATGTAAAAATCGTTAACAGCTAATTGTTTCATTGACAAAAATATATATATTGTCTCTACTATATTATCTGACATCTCAAGGCAATACAGATATTATCATCTTGTAAATGTGCCATGTGTGTTGGGCTGCGATTGGCTTTTTTTTTTTATATAAAATCGATGTAAAAAAAACTAATTACAACTGACAATAGCAGTACGTGCGCATGATGGAGCTCAAATTGGTTTTGTACCTGTGAACAGTGCCTGGACCTTGGCATGTCGGAATGTTTACGTGTTAAACTCGATTGTTACGTATATACAGAGCTGTAGTCTTGTTCAACTTGCCATGCAGATTTTGTTGCATGATTCATGTATGATATCCCTTTGCCTCAAATTTGTGGCACTTATGATAAATATCTGCCCACTCATGTCGTCCTTTGGACTTTATTTACGCCAAAAAGATATAACCTATACGATTACTTATGTTATTTGATAATTTGTTGGTGAATAAATTCAATTAAATTCAATTTGTTACAATAAACAATTCGGTGGTTATTTTTCTTTTACAGGAAAATAGTGCACCAGCTTGCAGATGAATGATATCTCTTTGATAAATATTGCATTTGCTGACAGAACGCGATAAAACGCGATTTTCCAATGGTGATCATACTTTCTGTTTTGAATATGTTTCAACATAACTGCACTTGCTTCTTCTGTGTCTGTTATTGAGGTAGAAACCAAACAGAAAGAAAACAATCAGCGATTTTATTTATTTGTAATATTATTGTAAATTAACAACAACAATACCATCTTCGCCAACCAAGACTTTTATTCCGAGCTACTCTGCATTAGAACCCTTGGCCGATAATTCACATACAAATTGAATTACAGCTACGCCCCCTGGCGGATAAATTGACCAAGTTTCGAGTTAAAGGGCTGATAACATATGTTGAATGTTATTCTCTAGTTTTGACAATTTTTTTTAAATTTGTAAAGCACTATTGGCTTATATATGGACAGTTGATGTTTGTAGGGGTGGGTACATATGCAATACACTCATTGAGTTGGTTTTAAACCCCGAACATATCCCTTTTTCGACGACACTTCCCACTTTCGATATTGACTATCGCTGTCATTTTTCTAGAAGAGTCCTCTCGTACCCCCCAACGTCTGATTGGTTGCGTAGAGGTTCCCACGTATCCAATCAATCGCTTGGCAGCCGAGTCCGATTATATATGAATTATCCGCCAGAGGTTGTAATGCAGAGTAGCTCGGAATAAAACTCTTGGTTAGAGAAGATGCAACAATAGCAGTGATATACAGTATTGTATTCAATGTTAGGAATACTTTAAGAAATACAATTGAAGGTAAGAGACAATGAAAATCTTAGGCATATATAAAGTAACTTAGATATAGCATACAATGAATCAGCGTATAAACTTGCCTTATAGTTGAGTCAAAGTGCGTTGACTGTATAAACCGGTCTGTTGTGACAATCTGCAACTTCTCGAATTCTACAGCAATAAATCCTTAGATACACAGTTCGAAGGCATAAAACACGGAATTGTTCCGATCATATCCACATCAGGTTGATCACCATATCCTCAAAGTGACCGGTGTCTATAATAACTTATCCACAACAGGATCCTTGACGGATATTTCCAGATCCGGTATTAATCTCCGTACAGATATATCCAGACGAGGTTCAAAATTCAATGAGATTTAAACACTGTCCTAATGCGTTACATACAGGCATAATTCATCAGTTTACTTATCTATATATCCGTTGGTGTGGCTGGCTGATCACTCTTTAGACCAAATAGTGGCTGGCGTGTGATCATAGTCATAAAATCGATCTCATTTATATAGGGAGATGCAGAAATTTCCAGATATAATTTAAGAAAAACATCACATAGAACACTCTTGAAAACATAATTTTACCCAATCAACATATTTCAAAACAGTAAATTCAGGTTCAGAGAAACTACTACAATAATGAAAGGTGAGAAAAGGGTCAAGATTTTCTAGATAATTCAGTATGCAAACAAGTGATTGGCCGGTAATAACTGGGTCACTATAGTTTCTAGCAAATTCAGTATACAAACAAAGATTGGTTACTATAGGGCTTCTAGTACATACACACTGCCTTGATTACATTTAAAGATGCATGAATCTATTTATAGCCAATGAAACTAAATCATTGAAAACACAGCTTGAAATAAACATGTATATGACACTATACTCTGTCTTTCGCAGAGTTTCTGTGACAGTCTTTGAAGTCTGTTGATTCCTTCAAGGCCTGGCACGTGCAGCATATGGTGCATATTTTTATGGGAGACTACCTTAGGATGACGTCTGATAATACGGAACATCCAGTCTTTAGTCTTCCTCTCTATTATTATTATCTTCGAGCTAATTATTATCATATATCCCGTGTTATTAGCTTTTGTTATTAGACCTGAGGCGATATTCTTAAAAACCTAGTAATCTTTTTGGACCCCTGAGACTGACAGTATGACATTAAGGTGCACTATTGGCTTATAATTTATTCCAGGTAAAACATCACGTTGGTTGACTGCCAGTGCACGACAAGTAACGCGAAAATGTGCGAGAAAAGCCAATCGTGCACCTAACTCCAGTATGATGGGTACTCGAACATGGCCGACCGTTGCCCTAAAGGTATATAAAAGAGATGACATTGAGACAGGGAGCTATCTGGAATTGGTTTATTGTGGGACTTAATATCAGACCTTGTGCATTTTGGAGAATTTTGTACACATAATTTATGTTGAATACAAAAACACGTCGAAAATAGGAAAGATTACACAAAACATTGATTTCAATATACTCAGTTCCGAACCCGTGCAGGGAAAGAAAGGTGAGAAGATATAAATATCTATGTTTGAATTTCCATGGTCGATGTCTAAGGCGAAAATGGCGGTACAGCGATAGACGCACGACGCACGCAGTCAACAACGTGTGATGTAAGTTGAATGTGAATATTAGTGTCTATAAATTTAACTTTAACGAGTATATTTCATTAATAGGGGGGCTACATTACTGGCTTAAATAGCATCTGTTATGGGTTCTACAAACAGTTCGAGCAAGATACGTATTCGCAGCTTGGAGAAATCTAGAATGACATGCCCGCTTATATAAGGCCAGCGGAGAAGCAACATAACGAGCAAGTCTAATTTCACATTAATATATGGCCACGTTGCGCCCGTTCTGTCACGCAAACTATCACGTCGTCGTCACTTTGATTGGAGACGACTCGCTTAACGCCACAGTAACCGTGAGGAGATTAAATTTTAATGTGACAACCATTGTCGAAATATTCGCCCCATTTGCTCAGGCCCGGAAATTAAACTTTTTTTAACTGATTAGATTCGTTAGATCTTGAAAACTGACACCAAACGTATCTTGTTTTCACTGACACAGTGAGATGCCATGTAAGGAATTCTTATATTCGCATAAATAATTGATGTTATGGACTATTTTCATTGTTAATCATGATATACTGTGTTTTACAATGAAAATAATAAATGAGATCAATTATTTTCATTGTTAAACACAGTATATTGTTAACACAGGCTGCATGATTAGTTACTGCACGTATTATACAGTATATCTGGCTGATGATCTGGTTAAAGGCTCATTCTCACGCTACGATTTGTGGTTACGACTTAAGGGGATCGCCCCCTTATTTGCAGTATTGTGATCGGTCGATACAGAAGCAATAGACCACTATGGCAAGTCGTTTTATCACATCTTCATTTATTCTACATATGTTGAATTCTTTTTCACGTATGTAATTTAATTATTTATTTTACATATGTTGGAAATAATTTCACTTATGTGGAAAAGAATTCAACTTATGTAAAAAGAATTCGACAAATGTAAAATAAACCTTGATTCAACATATGTGGAAATTTTTTTCACTTATGTAAAATAAAAGGGTAAGTGGATCTCTTTTGTGGATATGTAAAATAAAAGCATCCAATACCTCAATTACAGACTTCTCCCTCACAGCCTGTATTTAGCGGAAATAAATTTGCATCGCAGCCGTTGTTGGCTGTAAATATATGCGAGTTTTTTTTACATAAGTGAAATTCTTTTTCACATATGTGAAATAGTTAGGTTTTTGGGTTTTATTTTACTTATGTGAAAAGAATTCTACATATGTAAAATAATTTTTTTTTTTATACTACAAATCGAAAAGTTAGAATGCGCCTTCCCAGCAAACCAAACAACGTTGGGACAACGTTTTATTGCGGTAGTGTAACGTTGTTGCAACGGAATATTTTAACAACTAACAACTTAATTTCATCGTAGATTTACCTTACAGTAACGTTGATTTTTGGTTACTCTGCAACATAACCAATGTATAGCTAGTATACAACGTTGCAGCTACGTACATGTAATGTGTTAGCTGGGTTTACCCTGTTCATATTGTATATCCACAGCGTTTGCAACAATTTGAACAGACTGGGTATATGGACAAGTAATATTCCTTTCACAAAACGCATATGGCTTCTAGATTAAAGTTTTAGCGTCCTCCAAAATTTTATCGACTTCAGCAATGTCTCATGCATGTCTGAACATCCTCGGCCATATCCGTACCGTAAATAATCTCTGATGTAGAGCGGTTCATTTCACGGGAGGTAACTGGCATGGATTTTCTTTCAATATAAAACTGAGTTATCCACGTGTGTATTGTTTACGTCTGAAGGCTATTCTTGTGTTGATATGATGACGTCATTAGAGCTACATCATTATTAAAATACTTACATGTAACGCAATTTTAATTATTTGCAACAAGTCATACATAAAAAGGAACACATTTTTGTTTGAATGAGATTTTACACGAGAAACGGGCTTGTTTGATGTGTATATTTTATACACATCCGCGGAGTACCAGCTTTGGTTGATTTCCACTCATGCGCACAAAACATCCGGTGGTTAACATAACACGTTTTCCTGTAATATTATTGCTTCAATTCACCACTGAGATAAATGTCGTGCCTGACCTAGTAATTCTTAACCATTATGGTTGAATGCCTACAGTTTTGACATGTGTGACACAAGACTTAATAAGTTTTTCTTTTTGATCCATACGCATCTTGTGTCCTGCATATTCTGCACAATATGGCCATAGGTTTACTCGACGAGTTATATTCTTTGGCGTTCTGATACATAGATTGGTCTCAATGCTTTCAACACGTGACGTAGCAAACGAAGGCTTGGGAGAAGGAGACCAAACTAAACGACTTTTTAACTTTGTAATTCGTAATTCATAATTCGTTTAAAGTGTATGAGAGTCGTATGCAAAGCTTATACCTGTTTTTGATATTCAAAATGGAAGCCGTGAAATTTCCGACCAAAATTGTCCTTGGAGAATATAATACGCCATTGAAGTTTGTGCATGAATTTATATAATTTTTATAGTATATATATATATGTCTATGTTGTTGTCAAACACGCATCAGTTCAAGTCATGGCCACATATTTGAAAACTTAAAACAAATATACCTTTGAAGGAAGCAAAATTTAAAGAGTCGACTGTTAAGTGTTGCAGATAGTTTCTTTTAATTCTTCACTATAAAAGTTAAAAAAGAAAAAAATATATATATTTTTGTTTATGTAAGAACGAAGGAAAAATCGAAAGGCACGAATTGAAAACGAGAGTTGTAATTTTGTTCTTTTTCGTTTGATAGACACAATAAACCAAAAACAGAATTTGATCAGTTTAGAATTACACGGACCAAGTTTGGTTTGAGTTTGACAAAATGGCTAGTAAATATGTTAGTGTCAAAGTCTCGACGGGATTGAGAATGATTAGATTCCCTGAGATCAGCATGACCACTTGTTGTGCTAAATCTACAGTGTATTCTGTTAAGGATACTGTCTCTAATGGTAAACCGTATCCATTGTATAAATTGGCATAGCCTCTAGTGAATTCTTGCGCTGAATCTATTTATGTTGTCGCAATTGATTCACTTCAAAACTAATAGGCACCATTGTATAATGACATTCACCCACATGCTCCCCAGTCTTAATGTTCACGATAGGTGGTTTTGATTCAATACTCCATCTGATATGGTAATTTGATACCCACTTAATTGCAATGTTATGTTGGGTATGATAAAACAACAGCACACCGAGAAACCCATGTATCTGGGCGATAACCCAGGGTTCAGATACTGCATACCAGGGGTTGGTTAAGTTTAAAACGCAGTCAACATGCAGATCAGTGAGATTTGAAGAGATTTCAGAATTACAGACTAATCATTGGGTTATACCGACTCAAATTATTCAACAGTCATTTTTAAACGAAAATCGCTTGCGAAGTGTACCGTCAGCCTGAATCAGAAAGATGATAGGATAGATAAAAGAAAAAACCAGCCGATGTGTCTTAATTCAAACAGAACAGACACAACATTTGACTTCTGGTGGAGCCAATGCAGGGAGGCACAAGCCAATTGATAGACAATAAATCATTGGGACACAATGAAGAATAAGAACTGCTGATAGCTACAAGTAGTAAATACGGAAATGATTTTGACACCTTTAACGGTTCAGTTCAAGTTAATGTTTTATTTGTGTTTTGGAACGCTTCTCCTGGATCATACACATTACTAATGTGGTGCCCGCAAAGGTGCATTTCGTGATAAATCTGAATCGTCCGCTTCCCTGAGAGATTAGTATGAGATGTAGCCTTCTCTTAGAGACTTTGCCGATGCTCCACAGACTCCGTTACCTCTGAGATGGCTGGCTAGATAATTGTAAGCCGCTGTCGGATAGGTTTCCTGGTTGTACATAGTTTCTTGTTACAAACGCACTATATCCTTTGCGCTGTACAAAATTAATGAAATAAAAAAAATAATAATAATAAAAACAACAACAACAAAAGATACCGAAGAAAAGTGATGACGTGTTAGAAGCACTTGGTCCTTTCGAAAATTTCATGGAAATAAACAGTTGGTGTTATTACATGCTGTAAGTCGATCGTAATTCATTTATGGAATTGCTGCTCTCATACACCTTGACCATGCCAAAACATGTATTCATAAATGTTGTGGCCCTGATTATATGCCTGTGATTGACATATACAGGTTTATGGAGTGGTTTCTTTCCTCTACAGACAACACAAATCCATATTTACAGAAAATCGTCGAATGAAATATTCCCCGAATATATAAGGACAGTCTCCAATATTTGTAAACAGAACATTTATCATATATTTTGCTTTTAAATTAACGAAATTTTGTATTAACGAAAATGTTGGCTACAAGGCAAAACCCTATCAAAGAGAAGTTTTGTTGAAATGGGTACATTATGAGATAGACAAAAACGGGGCGTGAATAGGTGATTTTTCGCGGGTATGTTTTACTTTGACACTTTTAAAATTCCTTGTACTTTTATTTTTGCAACTGTTTGCAATTAAAACAAAACTTTACAAAAAGCATAAGCTTCCCATAAGCCTATTGTCACAATTAATTGTCTGGTTGTTTGTATATTTGTACGGTCGTAATACCTGCGCGGAAACTGTGTGCGTCGATTTAGCTAATGTTATAAAATGCCAGAGGCACATGTAAAGCATTTCCCTCAATGCTCTAACAGTCCCACAAAGGACACGGAATGAAGTGTAAATAGAACATTTTCAAATTTTCCATAGAATTAAAATAAACTTGACTTACTCCTGCTATCACCTAAGGTACCTCCAAGTGCTGACGATTTGTCCATTCACACAGTCGAGGCGCATACTGGGATGGGCGTGTGTTGTATTTCTAAAAACACCCAACATTGTTAAGGGATCTCGAAGATTTTCAATAATATTCAACTGAATTGTCATAAAAAAATAGATTTCTCTTGGATATAAACGAAAGAATTTGTAGCCAAGAGGAAGATCTTCTACACAAAAGTGATTGTTGATGGACCATTTATATTAAAATGGAAAATACCCATTTATTTATTAGTTAACTAAAGCCTTTGGTAAACTAATTGTGTTTTCAAGGTTACTTGACTTTCTCTCTGTTCAAAGAACACACTGTTGGTACGAAAACGGTGCGATGGGTTTCATTTCAAACTTCGTTCAAGGTGTTCAAAATATGTTTCCTATGTTTTATCTTGTTGATTTATACCATTTTAGAATGTTGTACAGTCAAAAGCTTCGGAATTAAAGGCTTGTTTTCGAGAAAGTTCTTCAGTTTTCTACTGTTGTGAAATTACTTTGGAATCATTTTTTAAATATAATAATTAGATCTTCACCAAATTAATACATTTGTAATCCTAAGTATCCAAGCTTTCCAACACATATTCGTCGATTTTATGATGTTCTTGTGTTCTTTCTTCGTTAAAATTTGGTTAGAAACACAATTCTTCACAATCATGACGGCATGGATCCCGTTGTCAACGTGTCAAGAGGATCAGCATTACATCCTATATTAACACTATCTATAACTTGTAAAATCGTAAATGATGAACCGCTTTATATAGTTCACACTTTAGAAATGCTTACTTTCCTGTACTTTTCCTCTACTCCACAGCTTGCACCAGGAGTAGAAAGTGCGACCTTCAGTGACTCATTATTACCGCTGTTCAGCGCTAAGATTACATTGTACTTTGGTCACATTCTACTAAGATAAAGTTGGTGTTAATTAACATTGAAATAAGTCAGCAATAAAAGCTAGCATTCCAAGTATTAGCAAGTATTCTTGGGAACAGCTAGTATTCCAATGCGGTAATTGATCGGTGTATATTTTCATGTAGAATAGTGCCATGTCAGTTTCCTATATAAACTGGTAGTCGTTATGAGAGGATGATGCTTTCGGCCATCTTCTCGGGAACATCACAGGGAGAAGCCAATAAGTTAGTAAAATGTGTGTTGTGGTGTCTTACTGCTTGCGAACATCTTCTGAGACACAAAATACTACATGTATCTTCACGGGATGTTCCCAGGAAGATGTCATTTCCAAACACCTTCCGGTGTTCTCTGCAGGACGATAGGGTGGCCGCTATTGAGCGTTCCCAATAGGTCGATCTTGGTGTATTAATTTAGCCGTTTTCTAGCATACTTGATGAAATAATATTAACCCAATACCACCTATATTAGACGATTTGTTTATAGTGTATATACTGCAATATTAAATACTACACATTGTGTATACTGGAACACATGCTAGCTGATGTTGTGTTTTGATAGTGTTAAAACCCCATTTGCGATAACGATGGGGTATTGGCATACGTCTATTTAATGTTTTTGTATATTTTGTTTGTAAAATCGATCGAATTTTGATCTTATCAAAATTGTCATTTACGATAATATATTTTAGCATATGGTTTTCGTAGTACAAGACCTTCTGAAGCAGAAAAAATAGAATTGTCTCCTGACGCGTGATTCTTTTGTGTGGCGTTGATCTGATTGTGTTGTTGTATTTGAGCTGGACATTGTTTCGGCGATCACCTGTTGTTGTTCCCTGGAGCTGGATTTTCACCGAAGGCTAATATCGACTCGATCGATAGGAAATCTCCCCGCTCTCCTAGCTGTCTCATTGGACCACACAGCAATCAATATCAGCTAGCCGAGCAGTCTCTGTTAACCACAACTCTATCCTCTATCCAAGATTCCAAAGAGTTATGAAGTAGCATATGGCGATAGGTTAACGATACGAGCCATAGTTATGGATGTAGCTGTCAACTGTTCAGTTAAAAGTCGACTCTCGTCTTTGATAATTGGATACATCTTAGCACTACAATTATCTGCTTCCATCGTGTTTTCAATTTGCAATATGCTTGTTGGATAGTTTACTGGTGTTGAGTGGCACAGGCTGTTTTTGTTGCATAAAAAACTTTTGCATTCGCTGTTAGTTTACGAGACGTAAAAGTGGATGGAAGGACCAAAGTGCGATCGTAACAATAAGACCTGTGGTTTTGGACACAACTGTTCACTCCGAACAACTGCTTTCTGTTGGACAGAAGATTAATAGCGCACTGTTAGTCAATAAGGAATGTTACATCATGTGCTATCCGAATGTTGCATTAACCTGATCTTTGTAAGTATCAATACCATGTTTATCCACATGTATTTACTTCGTCTATGGTTTAAGATTAAATATACGCAGGCAATCAACGTCAGCAATAGTTTATTATTTCGTTTCGAGAATGCATGGAATATTTGGAAACGTATTCCGTCTTTTACGAAATTCATTTATTACACGTTCTTGATTAATCAAATTAACAACTTTGTATTAATTATAGGGTTTGCTTTGAAATTTGTTTTATTGTATAATTGTTATCATTTTTCGTAAAAAACAATAAGTTTGCAACTACAGTTATTCTGAAATACTAAATTTCAGATAGAAATATTAGTGAAAAGAATGAAATGGGTATGAATGAATTCTTCGTTTTTAATTTTAAAAGTACAGTGGGATGATGGACAACTTCTACAAAACGGCGAGCAATTAATTGTCTTCAAATGAGGCCTTTGCTTCTTGAATTAACAATTAACAGAAAGTCCCGTAACACGGCCATCTCAATTCCTTGTGTTTCAAACCGCTATTAAAGAGGTGCCAAAGGCTTGTGTCGTGAAGTTCATGGTCTGCTGATGTTAAGCTTCATTTAGTCTAAAAGCTTTTCCATCTTGTGTTAAAAGCCTGTTTCTAGTTACATGACAAAGATACATTGAATCACGTGATTTGTGAAACATTTCCCCTCCAGCTCATTAAATTGCCATATACACTAAGCAGAAGGATATTGTGAATGTGTATAATGGGCATTCACACGTATGCGTGAAGTTTGGACGTACACGCAATCGCGCAAATATCTCAACAAAAGTTCTTTGAACCATACATTGAAGAAATGTTTTATGATTAACAAGACTGTTCATTTTCTTTGAATAAATGAATGTTTGACACAAGCGAGTGAGGGTTGTCCCATCAATTGAAATAATACTTATGTTGTCAGTTATTTTTAAACCACTTATGACGTATTAAAATAGGAAAACCTTATAATCTGACTAGATGTCAGACCTGCTGGATCGGTTTGCTGTAGGTATATAATCCTTCGGTTTCAATTTGGAGAAAATAAAACATAAAGCTAGTCTTAAGAGAATAACCTTGATGATAAATCCGAACGATTTTAGCTAACATCTGTGTTGATTGATTTGATTAACAAATGTATTCATTTAATTGCACGAATTTCCTCACTAAAAGAATTCATTTTCTCAAAAATGACCCAGAAAATCGCCACAAAATAGTTTGCCCCTTTATAAATTAGCGAACAATTACAGTGAAGGGGCTGTGGAAGTTACTATTAATTGAATAAAAGATGATGTAATGTAGAAAAAATGTTACGGTGTGTAAAGTCTGTCAGGTTATAAATGACCAAATTGAACCAAATAATACGTTCTCAAAATATGTAGAAAAATCAGAAACCCATTTTCGAAACCATTCTATACATTTGATCTTTTCTTTGGTGGGTTATTTAGGAGCCAGCTTGTTCTTGCGTGTCACGGTAAAAGCTACACCAAGCTGCTGCTGAAGGTGATGTGTTGAAATGACGGTTCCATTAGACTGATTGAATTGTTTTCTGTTGTGCTCCATATCCATCAACGTGTTTGTATTATTTTACCGGAACTCCACACTAAAACCTAAATCCGTTTGGTTGGAGTAATAATTTTACAAGAAATACGTACAATTCTGGAGCATTTTGACTTGCATTAAAAACACTAACCGGCCAATACGGCAAGGTTAACATATAAGACATCAATGAACAACTCTCTGGGCATCGAAATCAAACAGAGTTCTCCAATTGGTTGTCAAGACGTTACCGGCTGCTAATGCGACGTATGTTGATGTCTATATAATTTGTAGGAGTAAAGCGTCACTGTTATACATTGTGTTGACACGAAATGAGCTGCATTGGTTGAAAAACGAAGTGAAATTCTGAAGTAAAGTTGACAGACAAACAACACCACCATACAGATAATGTTTGTCTGGTTACGGATTTGTATAACGACAATTCACTCAGTCGACGATTTGCCAGCGCCATAAGCTTTAACGAAACCACGTCACTGGCAACAAACTAGACAGGAAAATCACTCGACGCAATACAGGTAAAACATTTCAAGATCAGCTTCGTTTTGCTCGCCAGCTCCAGTTACACCACGGCAAGTTTGAAACAACTTTCAACCACCTATTAAGTACAAATCCATTGTATAATCAGTGTGAAAATGTGTTGTTTTGTTTAGGGGGGGGGGGAATCGCTTTTCGGACTGTATTATGTATTGTCGTCTCTGAGAATCCAGGCGCGTACTTTGCTAGCTTTAATCCTCGCGAGGGTCTGGTAACACTGCCATTCGATAATGCTTATATCACATTTGGCTGAAGTGGATGAGCCAAGACAATGGCTCTCTGATACTTGCTGGAAAACAGAAACGATTAGCCTCAACGGAAGTTAAAGAGCGAAAGAGCACATGCTATATAGTGTATAACATGTACGTAAAATTTATACTGCCATAATCTGCACAATGTCACCACAAAAGATCTCCACGGGCATATGAATTGAGTTGATTCTCAGAACGATAACGCTGCCTGTAAAAAGTTTTAAAATAAACAAGGCACTAACTTAGAAAACTCATTCTATAGTTTTGGTAGGCTTTTCAAACAAAACCTAATTCCAAAATCTAAACGTCCAGATATAAATAAATTTATTTGAGATGTATTTGTTTGAAATATATTAAAACCATTCTTGAAAACACATGTTCGAAACAGATAATCTTCATGTTGTGTGTTTTTAAACACACATTTGGATAAGTTTAAGCTTAAAAAATAAACCAAATTATCCAATTTAAATACTTTTTACAACTATATTTCGGAACGGATTTAACATTCGAATATTTTCAATACGAACCTATCAGGAAGCCAAATCATTGTTAACCAGGCTATATATCGTGAAGGTTTTTTTAACCTTGGTACATAGTTTGGTGCCAATGCTGTGCTCACCAATGCGGATGACGGGTTGGGGTTGTCACAATAACGTTTGGAACAGTTGTGAGCGACAGTCGGATGTAGGGGTCGTGATTTCTGTGCAATTTAATGTTTCATGGTTTGTGTCATAGTTTTGTCTGGTCAATGATCGTACTAGCGAAGATGACAATGGTTAGTTGTGCGTTAGAAAACATCAGCTCCATTCATGAACGTAACCTAGAACCAACACGTAAACTTAAAAAAAGAGGACGTCATGTCGTACAGAAAGAAGTTACTGATTTTCTCTATCAGTTACACTGGTACTATATCAAATAAGCTGCAGCGGGATTTTAGCCATGCACTAAATCAACCTTATTTTCCGACGATGCCAAGAAACCGTACAGGGTCAATAAACCAGAGCGAGGCCTCTATCTGGAATAATACCCTGTAACGTTACATTCGCGGAAGTTTGATTACAATATGCAAGTCGTTCGAGAAATGCACCTCACTAATAATCCTTCAAACAAAATAGATTCGCATGTGAATTGCTTTTGTTCTATAGTTGTGTTAAAGGCGAGGTGACAGATTTAAGAGCCACTCATCGGCTTGATGTGTTCGCTCGCATGGGAGAATTCTCTTTGTCCTTTCCGCCACTTTCCAGCATGGTTGATCGATAGCCTTAAAGGACTTCCGTTAATCCCAGCTCGTGAGTCGATAATGATTTCGATTGTTGCATTTTTTTGTTCCTTTATTGCACAAAGCCGCTTCAGAAATAGTGTTCTCATACCTGTGTCAAACACATACAGGTTTCCAACGTGAAAAATTTAATCCCACTTATCATGGCTCAATTACCAACACCAGCGTTTGCCAAGTTAGGAAATTACTGTAGGGAACTTAGATAATGGATTTGTCTAGACAAGTACTCCTGTTTTACGAGTTCTGTTTCAGCTTAACTAATGAATCGGTACTAATCAGATGTACAGACACGACATATAACTGATTGCTGCACGACTGGTCAATTAGCTGTTTATTGTTGGGTTAGTTCCGATATGAGAGCACAAATTAGTCTTTTATGTCCTTACAAGTATATTAGTTCAAAATGATTAGTCATGAATGTCCGACCAATATGAATATATTCAGGACAACTGAGTGGTTGGAAACAATTAACTCTTCATAATGTCTGCAAGAAATCAATGACCATCCCCCGTTAAGATATTATCGTTTTGTTATTTTTCTTTAATTGTGGCGGGAATGTACACCAAACATTCATTACAAAAGTAATCAAATTAATACGCATGCTTTTCAACATTACAATCATTGAACTTTTTAATTACCAATTTGTATGATAGATAAGGAGTTGGACAAAGATTCCGACTGTTTTTTTGTTTTATTTTTGTTTTTGATAGCATTATTCCGAATTATTTAACGTCTATCAACACTTCACTCCATCTATTCATAGACTAAAATAGACAAATAAAACAAGAGACCAGAGTTACAAAAACCATAACAAAATAACTGAACTTCATAAACCAAGTTTCTTCCCGCTGACTGTTAATAAAAAAGTATTTATAAATACAATAACAGTTTTGCTGGGATACCTTACAGAAGCATAATTCAAATTCCAAACTTGTTTTTCTGTTTTTTTTCTTCTTCAGGTATTCAATGAGATTTGTGGATAATCTATGTTATTTGAGAAGCCTTCGAGAAACTGAACCAAATTAGAGCCAAGGCTATTCCAGATGGATTAAAGATTTGCAAGCCATCGACCATTGTGATCCCAAGTACAATCAATATTTAAAGGAAGATACTACTTTGTCGACTTTATATACAGCGAGAAAATGAATGGATCTACATTAAATGACAATGCGAGCACATACGAGCTTTTAAAACAGTACACGGAATTCCGCATTGCTTACTACGTCAATAACAGTGCCCTCTGGGTTCTAGCGTTTGTAGGCCTGGTGTGTAATTTATTAGCCTTTGTTACAATATGTATGATCAGGCCATTTACCAACGCTTCCTTCTTTGTGGCTTTGTTAGCTATATTAGACACCTGTGTTCTGCTAATGAAACTACTCTATCAACAACTCACGGCTTACGATGTACAAATAGGAGATATAGGATGCGCCCTCACCACGTTTTTTGGGAACTTCGTTCTTCATTTCTCAACCTGGACATTGGTGACAATGACAGTGGAAAGATTTGTGGCTGTTTGGTTCCCGTTGAGAGTTACTCGAATATTCACCATGTTTAGAGCCCGACTCATGGCCACTCTAATTGGATGTCTACTTGTTCTTCTAAACATACATTTTTTATGGACCTATGAGATTTACACAGACCCCAATCCAGAAATTAATGTAAATTGCCGATCTCGTAAACAGTATGAGTTCTTTGAGAAGCACATCTGGTACTGGGTAAACTCTTGTGTATTTGCCTTTGTCCCTTGTGGCATTCTCATTATTCTTAATGCCATGATCATTTACGGGATGCGGAAATCATTTCTTCTTCAAAAACAGATGACAAATGTTGACAACAGAGTTCCCAATAAGACGAATCAGCAGAAACAAATAACAGTCATGTTGGTGGCGGTTTCTATCGCGTTTGTTTGTTTTTTAATGCCGGTCTGTATATTTTATTTAGTGTCAGTTCATCAGAAAGTACCTACTGATCTACGCTCTCTTGCCCAGTCTTTTCTTACGAAAGAGCTTGTTCTCCTCACAGCTGAGATCAATCACGTGTGTAACATATTCTTTTACTTCTTCAGTAGTAGAAAATTTCGGTCGATGTTAATTAAGTTGATAACACTTCATTTCAGAAAGAGAGAAGAAAAAACATACCATAACCAGTACTCCATGTATACTTCAATACAGAGACTATAAGTACATACTTAAGAGGACAATACGGTTGTACTGTAACAGTTCAATGATTGTCCATAGACCGTTATGACCCAAGATGTAGCAGCAGGTGGGTACCAAACATGAACAACCTATTGCACGAATAACAAATATACAGCTATCAGTGAAACTCTGGTTTGATGTTAAATATTGTATTTTTATCCCCATGTACCTGACGATGTATTATATTTACGTGTGATGAGCGTTGAGATAATAAAATTGTAACTTTGTTGTTGGCATCGCTTACCATATTAGTTTTATTCTTACGAATTCTAAATTAGAACGGTTAAGGCTTTGATCTTTTAGTTTTCATATTACCTAGTTTGTGTTAACCGATTTGCCGTATTAACCAAATTGGATGGTACATATTTATTTCAAAATAATGTTTCGATCTGCCGAAACCTTTGCTTTATACAGAGATTGAGATCGTTCTTATTTAATTTAAAAACTTGCTTTTAAAAGCCATTTAAAAGAAAGAAATGGAAAGCATAGAACATACCAATATTATGGTAATGATTTCTAAAACAAAAAATGCATAACTTTAACTATTGGATCAAGACTTTAAGAGATCGTCCTGATAGCGACTAATATTAAATAATACATTATTTATAAAAGTAAGAAAATTATAGCGTACTTTGTAGTCAAGAAATAACCATGGCCGCTCCGGAATCAAGACAGTCCGTAATTTCAATAAATGATGCCATTCCTATTCATTCTAGGGACGAGATCACTACTCGTTGTCATACATGTAGGTTCAGTTTACGATAATCTGAAACAAGAGCTATCAAAGAACAGACATAACATATATAAGCATTGAAGTACACACACAGTCAAGTTACTAAACATAGAAATTTCCGATGTTTTACTCCTTCTTATTATCTGTTGACATTGTTAGACTTGGATTTTCTCTGAGTTAATTAAATCGCAGATATTAAATAACTAACATATACTTTACGAGTTATACCACTATTTTCTAATCATAAATATCGCCCTGTAAACAGTTTGCTTTAAGGATTGTCAGTGTGTACAATTGTCATATATTATTATTTCAAGTAATGTTCAGAAATGATTTGATGTCTATTATTATTTAACAAGATGTGTTATTAATACGGAAAATTAAAGAATATGTGCCCTCAATCACAACGCTAGTTCCCAAGTGTTATAATTTATTATTGCTAGTAATGTTAAAAAAATAATTTGATGTATAAAATTATTTAAGAAGAAATGTCTTTAATGCTGAAAATTTTGGAATATGTGCCATTCCCAACATAAATTCTAATGCTGTAGTTTACCTCCGATAATAAGACACACACTCTTCCCTTGATATTCTAGGGTCAAGAACTGCAAACAAATATACCGAGGATTTATCACATAAATAAGCTATGACGTATAGTATATCAAATATTTAATATTCTATGGTCAAGAACTACGAACAAATAAAGCGAGGTTTCTCACATAAAATAAAGCTATGGAAAATGGTATATAAAATATTTCATTTTCTAGGAGCAAGAAGTAGGAACAATTGTGTCTGGGTTTATCACATGCAATAAAGCGATGATATATGGTATATAAAATATTTCATTTTCTAGGGCCAAGAACTACGAACAAATAAAGCGAGGTTTCTCACATAAAATAAAGCTATGGAAAATGGTATATAAAAATATTTCATTTTCTAGGAGCAAGAAGTAGGAACAATTGTGTCAGAGTTTATCACATAAGATAAAGCCACAGGTACGATGTTATATAAATATTTTTTTCCAGGACTATTAACTACGAACAAAGATACCAATAGTATGTTCGTTATGTTGAGATAACACTTTATTGGCTTGACGGCCATCTAGACCACTCAGGCATCCGGCTTTCTACACGACTAGAAGAAGGTTACTCAGCAGGGGCCGGTTGCTCGAAGCACTATTAAATTTAATCCGCTACTAGATGACGTCACGCCATGCTGACGGTCCATCTCTAACCCTGTATTAGCGATTTAATCTGGTGTTCGCGGCAAATCGTCTTTCGAGCAACTGTCCCCTGGAGTCTAGGTAGCGGAGATTCATTACCCCTCTGATTGACATAGCATCCAAAGCTGAAAGCAATAGTTCACAATTTTTGTCAGGTTGAAAACGGACCGGGAATCAAACCAACTGCTTATAGAGTTAGGCACCGAATCGCCAGCAGTAAATGCCGGCCACCTAAACCACTCAGCTACATATTCTCTTTCTAAAATATACAAAAATAATTTATTGTTTCAGCTTTGGAATCTGTGTCACTCTCCTGTCAGAGGGGTAGTGAGTGTCCGCTACCTAGACTCCAGCTGAAAAACCTTCTATTTATGTACAAGCCCCGGTGGCTGACTGGTCTAGGTGGCTGGCATTTGCTGATCTTAAAGGACATAGTATATCTTTTTAGGATAGCATAGCTGTATATTGTTTTTAAATATGTTTCTGTCCGTCGGACTCGTTTAGGTATGTTATCGCCGTTGTTTTATTGTTTATATGAACTTAAAGAATGTCTGATAGTAAAACGATGAAGACCGTTTAATTATGTTTACAATTTCTGGATAACTACTCCTTGTTTTGTGATAGAACGCAACGTTTTGATGCATATGCCTGTATCGTCATCAGGTGTAAATTGACTAAATAGATGAGAAGTTGAATGCAATATACCAGTATAAATTAGTCAAATAGACCAGGTCAAATGTTCTAGTGGATAGCGTGGACCATAACCCCCATGTGTCATAAAAACCTCAGCCCTCGTCAACAACAACAACAACATCATAAAAAGTCCATTACTGTATATTATATACAATAGCTGTGTAATGAGCAAAATAAATACATCAATCATATAGGACTGTGGAGTTGTGGAGAACTATAAAAACAGACACCTCAAATATCGAAGACTTTGAGACTAGTTCACCTCAGAAAAAGTGCAAAATAATTTGAAATAATCCACACCATGAAAACATGTGTGTTTGGTCAACAAACAGAAAACAGTTTTACAATTTTATGTTCAGGAATGCTTCTTGATTTAGTCCTCTACACGCCTAAATCTCTTTTAATAAGGACATTTATTCCCTGCATAGGCAGAGATTTTTGTCCACTCTTTTATAACGTCATAGATTTTATATTTCTATTTAACGCCGCGTATCGCACATTCCCGAGGCTGTTAATTACGTCGAGTCGGAACATTTGGTCCATTGTAGAACGATAAAGAACGTTTGGAGCTGTTCGTATTCGCTGTTCTGCGATGATAAATCGAGTGTAAGGCCCCTTAAATATCAGAATGAAAATTAGAGAGTTACACCGACTTTCCCCATAAGCACGCACCATATAGTCACCAATAGACCATGTAGCTGTAAATCTTATTTTTATGGTTTACTGTCGTCGATAAAATCTACAAAACAAGAAGTCGGTGGTTCTAAGGACGTAAAGGTAATTTTATGGTCTTCAGTATGGCTGTGCAAACGGATAATTACCTATCGTGTCAGCGTTTTATTGGTGTAAAGGTTGATTACATGTCATTCCAATTTTATTCCATCTAAAAAACACAGATTTACCAAATTTTTAAACTCATTTTGCCTTGTGTATACAGTTGATGTGAGATACATTAACACGTATTGAATGACTAACTTTGGATGAAATAATTCGGACCTCCGATAGTCTGTAGGTGCCACAGAAATTTAAATATGTGTCCAAGACAGTCTCTTCAGTCAAGAGGAAATAACCATGAGGTAGTGCCATTTTTATGGCATGGTCTTGTTCTGCGACCTGTCGATTGAATGATTGATTGATGCCAGAAACATCGTTTTGGCGACCCTTTATGAGCAACATCAATGACTATTTTCGATGTCATTGGAATTCGTTGCCATGGTAGGTTCAAGGTTCAATTCTATGTAAAAGATAAAATATAATTTTTCGAAATTCAAACAAATTTCACACATGCGGGCATGGCAGATACTTAATTCGTTACACACGTGTGTTAAGAATGTATTTAATTAAACGACCGTCCTAAGAGAGCGTATGTGCCAGCAAGCGTATAGGACGGTTATTAATTTCCGTGCAAATTTCGAAACAACGAAACTTACAAAAGGACATATAACATGCCATAAGAAGAAGACTTGTGAGTCATACATTTATTTAGTATCTGTTCAAAACAAGACAAGTAAGTTTTAGCGTACCTCTACACATCTTCGCAAAGAACTAAACTTATTTGGTGCTGAAATAGTTTTGCAGGTGGGAACCCGTCCGGGAATCAAACCAATGGCCATCACAGTGATGTATTAAAACATCAACACAAAATACCAGCTACTTACAACACTCCACCAATACGGACGTAATAAACCTGTATAGTTGTCTAAATTAAAATCTGTTCAAACTAATAAAGTGTTATCCCAAAGTAGCGAAACTAGCATCTGGTGCTTACAAAAATATGCTTAGTCAATATTCAGTGTATATGTTGATCAGAAGTGCAGTGCAGTTCGCCATCATCATAGTATAATCTGGTTCATCGAAACAAGAATGGTTAACAGCCAGCAATGCTTACCCATATTTATCTAGCAAGCACATTGTTTTCTCTTCATTTATCCAATATATATATATATATATATCTAACCACAGGTGAGTACCTTAACCCGAGAATAGCCGACACTTTTCTGAATATAAATAGTATGTGAGTGAATATCTCCCTCCCCAAGAGATGTAATACATTCTATTATTCTACTGCTCAATGGTGTTTGCTTCAGGGTTAAGTTACAGGATGTGTCCCTGGGGAAATAAGCCGTAAAAGCCAAATTTACTGTGTTATCTTTTGAGAGTTTTGACACTGATTTATGATGTGCACCTAGATGTAAAATGATTGCACTCTATAATAAAAACCAAGAGTTCTGGTTAGTATAACACGTTTAGCAATTCCGGAGTCAACGGAGACTACCATGAATCAGTATATATATAACATGGACTGATATAGTTTTCCTCAAACCCGTGATGTACGGCGA
Source organism: Mopalia vespertina (assembly GCA_030265115.1). Taxonomy (NCBI): domain Eukaryota; kingdom Metazoa; phylum Mollusca; class Polyplacophora; order Chitonida; family Mopaliidae; genus Mopalia; species Mopalia vespertina. The sequence goes on along the minus strand of JAQQZZ010158683.1, from coordinate 4,869 downwards.
ATTAGATGGGTTATTAATTTTAAAAAAGGTGTGCTACTCAAACGTTTCAATAATAGGCAACGTCGCAGCGAAGTGAAAAACTGATTAGATTGTATAACTACAATGCAGACAAACAGCCAATCATGATGACACAGACTAGAAGTATGCTACTCAAACGTTTCAATAATAGACAACGTCGCAGCGAAGTGAAAAACTGATTAGATTGTATTACTACAATGCAGACAAACAGACAATCACAGACTAACCAAAATGGATCAGCATCAATTATTGTGGGAAATGATGCCATCGCAATGATGTCATGTAACAATCGCAACGATGATACTAAATTAAGTGATCGACAGGTATAAAGTTTTGTGAACAATTGAGCAAAAATACAACAAAAGCAAGACCCGACCACTGCCTAATGAGATTTGATTTATTCGTCAATATGACCTCATAACAGTTATACGATACTTTCTATGAATTATTCTTTAGACATTTTGTTTGAGTTATTTGTAACATTATTCCGGTTCAACAGATATAAATAATAATTTATTAAAAATAATTTTAAAAAGTTATGTAGAATTTCTGTACATCCTTGTCCCTTCAGAATGACTTTGACATGACGGTGTGACTTGAAAGGGGGTCAGGCTGGAGGGCGGTGGGGGTGGGGGGAACAAACATAGCAAGTGAGTGCAATAAAAAAACACTAGATTATGTTTGATCAGTTGCCAAAAAAGTCCACATATTACAACATATGTCGTGACAATTTCACGGGGGCATTAAAGTTAGACCAAATCTCTCCTCTACGAGGAGGTGAGAATGTAAATGACAGTTAACATTATTATTGTCACCTCCTCGTAGAGGGGAGGTTTGGTCAAAAAGGAAAATATTAAGACATGGGTTGTTGATTGATAGCAACTAAACGCATTTGATTTCTATTAAATGCTCAAACATAATCTAAACTATCTTATGGCACTCATTTGGTAAATTTGTTGAATTCATAGTTATCAGCCACTTCTTAGGTGTGAGAAAAGGATATGCCTACGGATTGACCACTCCAATGCATAGCAAGTAAAGAAAAGCGCAACTGACTTTTCAGTTCATGGACATGCTGTTCACAAAGAGCTAATGTTTGCTGTAGCTTGTATTATTAAACTCTTAGCCATAAATCGAAAATGAAATCGCAGGTAAATGTTCCACTACTTGAACTTAGTTTAACCATGCAAATAATTAGAAACATGGAAGAAGTCTTTGCTAATGGCGATTGAATTTAATCCCCTATAATCACTCAGAACACGTCTCCGACAATCTAGGACCTTCCAGGCTCTCGATGCCTAAGCGGCCTTAGCCGAAATTATCATTGGGTCATACACCCCCCCTCCACCCGGGCACACACACTTTGAATTTGCTTTTCCGCCCCTGAGATTGTGCTTTTTTCGCACTGTCACAATTGAATACGATGGGAAAGCGCGAGAAAACCTGGTAACCCTCCCCTTTGAACGTGTAACCTGATATACCTACGGTCCAATTGGGGACTCGAACCTGTGACCAATACATAGAAGCAGGATCTGCAGATCTGTAATATAGTGTTTTATCTGTCGCTATTTAGGCTATAAAGATTTCCTTTTCACGACAATTAATGAGAAGCCATAATCGATATATTAGTTATATTAGCTACACTCCAACTGCTAAATGGAGATATGTTGTTATACTAAGAAGCAAAAACGCAAACAAAAAGCTACAAAACTCACCGGATATCAATGCAATAGGAACGAGACTTAACTTGAGCGTCTAAATGTATCCCGCATAACATAAATCTATCATCATTTTGTGCATGTCAGAATTGACCGACTGTCCAGCGGTATTTTGATGGTCAATCTTAAGACTACGGTGAACATTATGACACCAATGAGTAAATTACAATATTATTACATAGATCAGCAATGTCACGAACTGTCTCCTGCTAAATTCGCAAAATAGTTTGTTTATTTTGATTTTTTAAAATAGCATTTGTCAGGATTTATCTTATTTCTTTAAACAAATATCATTTTTACATGCACTTCATATGCACTTAGGCGCAATACTGCTTAAGTCGGTATTTGTTTTTTATTTTTGTTTTGCTCTTAATAATGTTCTGTTCATGTCCTGGTAAGATCTTAAATCATTCTTAACCTACAAGAATGATCTGTTCATGTCCTGGTTAAATTCTATAATCATTCTTAACCTACAAGAATTATCTGTTCATGTCCTGGTTAAATTCTATAATCATTCTTAACCTACAAGAATGATCTGTTCATGTCCTGGTTAAATTCTATAATCACTCTTAACCTACAAGAATGATCTGTTCATGTCCTGGTTAAATTTTGTAATCATTCTTAACCTACAAGAATGATCTGTTCATGTCCTGGGTAAATTCTATGATCATTCTTAACCTACAATAATGATCTGTTCATGTCCTGGGTAAATTCTATAATCATTCTTAACCTACAGAAACTACTCTTTTGTATGTACTTGCAGTTGTGTGTATAACTCTTTGTAGTGTAACCGAATAGCGGTAGTAGGCCACAGAAGGTAATATTTCTACCAAAGAATATAAAAATACTGTTAAACACGAGCTTGGCAATTGTTGATGATAGGTGTAGCTGTAGAGAGAATCATTTTTAGGATTTAAACTGGGCACATATTACGCGACGTGTTTCTACGCTGTTGTAACGGTACGGACTGTTTCTTTCGTTGGTTTATAGAGGGAAGATGTGTCTATACACACTACTAGCCTTATTCAAAGGAAATTCATTAAGTGAATAACCATGCTGTATTTCGTGATTGTCGCCGTTAATGATAGGTTTTACGGTCGCAAATTAAAACGGATATTTGTGACCGTCAAACATAGCATTAACGGCGGCAAACCACCAAATACAGCATGGTGATTCGAATTCTAATCAAATTTGAAGCGATGCTGGCTGCGAAAGTATAAAAATCGACAAAATCCGAATCTTACGGCTGATGTCAGCGAAGGGCTTATTTACCACTGGATGAAATTATGTGTTTTTTCGCAATGGAATATAGTTCCCAATACTTAGTAATTCCCATTTGTTTGCTGTTTAATTTTAACAAACAAATTTTCAGAATTATTAAAATAAAATACTACTTTTAAAATTATATGGGATATAGTGAAAGCAGAGATGTGATTTTGTTGTTGTTTGTAATATCGATCATCTTACAGCCAACTACTAAGGCACGTGTACTCTAAAACATTGTCCAAAGACTAGTTTCACATTGCTAGATTATTTATCTTGATATTTTTTTTAGGTCCTGGTGATTAACATAAGTATATACGTTTAAATAAATTAACAATCCCACTTTATCGGCTTCTTGGTCCCTGCTGTTTGCCTGTCCTCAACTTTTGCCGAGGAATTCTATAGCTGCACGGGGCTGCGTGATAACATTAACTACACTTTCTAATTCGATGTCAAATGGCAGATCACCTTTCTGTTACATTCTTATTCCAGTGTTAACTCAAACTGTCATTAGTTTTCTTTACCGGATTCGCCACCACTGAATGAACAGTCATAGTCTGTCATGTTTGTTTACAATCTGTATGATTTTTTAAAGCGCGCATTAATACAAAAAATGTCAGTGTGACGTAGCACAATTTGCGACGGTTAATCCTAGGTCTTACGGTCCAATAATAAACCCAACAGCCAATCAGATTTCACATGCAAACTTAATTGGATTAAAAATAGGGATTATATGTACATTGCGAGATACGTGACGATGTATCAGCTTAATTGAGCTGTCTTAAGTCGGACTGCAATATCAATCAAGCTCGAAGAGCAAGATTGATACACAGTCCGACCCGAGACAACGAGAGCTGATACAACGACAAGTAACAAGCACTTAGCATATAATCTGTTAATCATATACGCTCAATGTTTCTTGAAAAGTTCGATTTTTGGGATAAATTTGAAAAACTTTCAGCGAGGATCGCTTGGCAGAGACAAAATACTACTATTAAGTCCGAGATTTAAAATAATCAAATGTTTAGTTGTGAAATCATATAATAAAACGGGCTGTTTGGTTTCCCTTTTTTTAAACCTATAAAAGAACAAGCATGATTATATTATTAAGTATTCATAAACACAGTTAGATTGTTTGAAAATGAAGATTAAAGAAGAACGCAAGTTTGATTACATTAGAATCATATTACTGAGCAGAGGGAAACCTCAGTGAGTGAGCTGACAGAGCACGTAAATTTGTTTTATAAAATTGAACACCCCAGAAAAACATGTGAGAAAACATAGTTCAATTCCGAACACCAACCAGCGACTTTATTTCGTGTGATCATTGTGTATATTGGTTTTAATTTAAAAAAACCAAAAGATAAATGAAACACATTGTCCGGTTGCCAAGTGTTGAGCTCTGCATCACTAAGTCGAGGAGTTTCCCCTGTCACGTAAGAGGGCGCTTTTATATTGAAAGTAAACATTGACAGCAGTCCCGTTTCAGACCGGACGTATATGAACCATCTGATACGGATAAATATACGATGCTTCTGTATCTGTGTGGTTAGACGCAAAGGTATATGATAATTATGATAATGATTCAACTATATCTGATCTGGTACGGCTGCTCATAGAGGACATGAATTCATTTTTATCTTTTTTGTATTATTTTATTTTTTTTAATTTCTACCTGTCCCAAAATTGATTTCCACCCGGCCCGAAATTCATTTCTACCCGCACCGAAATTAATTTCCACCCGGCCCGAAATTGATTTCTACCCGGCCCGAAATTAGTTTTCACCCGCTCCAAAATACATTTCAACCCGCCCCGAAATTAGTTTTCACCCGCCCCGAAATTAATTTATACACGGCCCGAAATTCATTTA
>JAQQZZ010158672.1:0-12163 GCA_030265115.1 Mopalia vespertina | reverse complement strand
CAAACTTTGCTTTTTTTGTTAATACCATAGATGTGGTTGTATTTCACTAGGTTTCACAACAAATATGGCTGACATTGGATATTGCACCAAAATGGTGATAAAACACCATAACTTTTACTCTTTTGGTTCTATGAAGAAAAAAAATAGTTCTTAAACAAAAGTAGGAAAAGGTGATTTGACTGGGATTATAAGCATGTATTTTCAAAAAAAGCCTCTAGTGGTGGACCTGCTAGCTACTCAGCTTGTTTTACAATAGTAATATATGTGACATGGCGCGAACAGTTGTGGTGAGGGGTGGGACATGTGAAATGTATGTCGTAGTCAACTTGTCTGTTCTTGCCTACTAACTCATCGCCCATCCATCATAATATCTGTTCTGCTCTAAATAAACTATCTTTCAACCCTATTGAATAATTGAAACCACTTATATTCGGGAGACAAAACTATAAATTGCGCACATCATTCATTCGAATGGTAACAAGAAAATTAAATTATGTAAGTGTCATTTTCTGGTGGGATGACATTATTTAGGTTTTACCTATTCTCAGTGAATTTTACCCGCCAGTAAAATTATATGTTTGTTAATTTGTTTTCTTGGTATTACGAACACCCATAACTCCAGTACCTGTAAGCTACTCAGTTTAACAACCATATTAACACTACATTATTAACATATTAAAGTGATCTTATAAAAGTGTGACTATAGTATTTGTAGAAGAACAAAAGGGATAATTGTTTAATAATGATATCGAAACACGAAATGAACAAGCGGAGACGTTTATTATTTAAATTGAATTAAAATGGCATAAAATGTTAATACAAATGAACCACGTGATTTGCTTGTTTGATTTTAGATTTTATGACGCACTTAATATTATATCAAAGATATGCCGAGGTGCCAGCTCCAAGGTGACGGAACATACCTTCGACGTCACTAGTAATAATATATGCAGGTCAGAAGACTATTCCAGGTGTAATGGAATGCATTGTACAAGTGTTCAATGCTGGTCACTACATTATATCGAATTCCTGTTGTTCTTAGTTCAGAGGTTACCAGGAATCTCCCTCTAGCTCACTTTCCGCAATCTCAGGAGAAATTATTTTGACGAACACATTACACCATGTGAACCAGACAGTGGGTTATCTCGGGTTATACTCTGCATGGAAAATAACAAACAGAGAGCCAGATATCCGTCAACCCATGATGGAAACAAAACCAAGAATTGCTAAATCTATCCTAGGATGCACAGGATTTTCCGGCACATATCTCTAAAATATTTTGTTTATACCTACCGATGACACTCCATAGAGATACAGATTCAAGATAGTGTTGAACGCTTGCTGCCATGGACAACAAGTTTATAGAAACAAGATGGAAAATAACTCGCTTCAACAAAATTATACCAGATCACATTTATCTGTACGGCAGATTATGTTGAAACAACAGGCATTGGAGCTCTCCAATATATAACAAGGTATATGGAGGGAGCCTATATAATGATAAAAACGCCTGTGGCAGCAGCAGTAGCATAACATAATTATTTACACAAATCATAAAACATAGATAAACATCAATTACGTGTTGTCAAGAACAATTTAAATAATCAGTATCGCCTGTTCGCATGGCATAGTTTGGCAAGGGAATTATCACCGTTTTATAATGAATAATCTCTGGGCTTGAATAAAATCGAAACGATATACCTTTCCGCCGTTTTATTCGAGCCCACTTTTCTGAATCAATATTGGATTTGACTAGTTTAATCCATCTATGTTTAGGAAACTCAATCTGTGTTTAGGTTTAATATAATATATACACAGGTTTAACAAAATATTTGAATTTATCCAGAGCATCACTACAAAAAAGCCATAAATGATTAAGACAGCTTTTAAATGTTATGCATGGATAGTTGAAATAATAAAAACCGTTTGTTTCCTTTCCTTTTTGCCAACCTTCAATGAACGTGAATGGTGCCAAGTAACTTGCCAAAAGTGAGTATCTCCACACTTCTAGTAACACAACACCAATGTACCAAATATCGCATGCGTGCTATGCACATTTTGGCATTGTGATAACAAAAAACGCTGAATAAGGGCATATATTATTGGTCATGGGAAAGCCATATCCTGTCTAACAGAACGTAGTACAGTAGAATGAATTTTGAAAATATAAAAATGACAGTAGATAACCTATAAAAAACATAACGGATAAAAACTTCCTCCGTGTTTGGGAAAACTGATATAACTTAAGGTCTTGCTGGACCCCTTGAGCTTAAAATGAACCAATTTTTTGTCATCGCTTGGCTTAAAAGTTAAGTATTCAAACTATATCTTGGTGAAATAATTAACTCGAAATTTTAATTACAAACAGTTAAATTGGAGCCTATAATTTGGTTTTCCCATGATCATATATTCAAGACGCAAAACATTAATTGCCTATTTCTGGCACTTCACTTTTAAGCAGACTACATTTTCCAAGGCGTATTTCTTGACAACTATACATGTTAGAAACTTTAAAATTGTACCATTGTAAAGAGTACACTGCGCTCTAGTAAACGATGCCTCATATTTTAGAAGTTCGTCCTTGAGTTTTTGTAATGTTTACTGAAAGATGTATTTGACATTTTTATAAGATTTTCCAAGGTGGGATAGACAGAAAAATTCACTGGGATTGTTCTAATCAAAATTTAAAAAAAAAATGAAGCACTGTTTACTAGTTCAAGGACTATTCTACTCCAACTAATTTATTGAATCTTATCGTTATTGCACTTCGAGAAATAAACCCAAAAATGTGCAGTCTATTTTTTGTTTCTGTTGATATTTACTCATAAAATTATAATTGGATTTTCACCACATTCACATATATGTAATTCTGAGTATTCAAGCTTTGCAGAAATATATACATATACATGGTACAGATTTACATTCTTCTGCATAAAAAGACTAAATAAATCGGGTGCTGTGAAAATCGACCAAGGGGTCCAGCAAGACCTTAATATAGATACCTCTTTAGCACAAGCTTTATGTTAGCCTATGTAGTTTCTGTACCTGTTTATGTATTTAGTCGCATTACGTCATCTTTCCATGATGGCACCAGTAACATATATGCTGCGAATTAAACGACAATAGTAACGCTTTTTCTCCACATCTTTAATTCTGAGCTCACGTCTCTGTTTATTACAAACCGCGGTATGGCTACCATTGTTCTCGGGTACAGCTCTTGGGATTCGGAGCACTCTCAGGAAAGCTGACTGAATGCTAGATGGACTACACAGTTCTATAGTCATTTGGACATGCGGAAGAATTGGTCCTAATAATATGACGTTTTATTATTACATTGAATTCATCTGTATATTGAACACATTTACAGTTACATGTAGCAACATTCATATATTGTCAAAATCTGAGGACCTGTCGATTTTTAATTAACAACACAATTCACCATTCAGTACCTGATTGTAGATAAGTGATAATTTGCTAATAGAATTAACAAATATAATGGCACCGTGGTTGGGACGTCCAAATCACAATCTTTAGATTGAAGATTTGTCCCAAATATGAACTGTTTCTTTCTGGGTTTTCTGGAGCACTATGCTTTTCAGATGCTGGATTAACGACTGGCATGGGAATAATACCTTTGTGTTGGCCGAAGCAGTACGTTTAGTATCGGTACCATAGTCGACCAGCACTTTGGCGGCATTGATTCGCCCTCATCAAGCGAAGACAACGAATGCCAAAAGCCCCTTCACTTTCTCCTCGTTAAATCACAAGTAAGCGGGAAAAAACCCATAAAAAGCATAAAAACAACACAAAACAAACAAACCCAAAACAAATATAATGTTTTTCAATGCAAATTAAGTGTCAAAATTTGATGAAAAAGGAGATTTAAATCCGAATGCTCCTTCGACAACAGATGGTCACATTGTCATCGTGCAGTTGTTTCTAAACAAATCTTTATAATATATTTAACAATGAGCTTGTTCAGGGCTGTTTTTATCCTCCTGGTAACAACTGTGTTCACAAGGATACCCTAGTTGCTGAGCATCCAGCAGAACAGAATTTGTACTAGTCAGGATAACATTTTCTAAAGCTCTTGATATATACTTGACAAACAAAACACAAAGACACGTCTCATTAACACACACCTGAACACATGAAGACAAAGTATGTCACTGTTTAGTTGATTGTACATGTTATGCGAGCATTACTCAATTAAGAGTTACTAATGCTCAGTCAATATCCTTTGAAATACCCCCTTCCCAACTCAAAAAAGAAAAGTACAAACAAATAAAGCTATTAGTACACAGTTGTGAAAGAAGAATAGCAGCTAATGTGCAGCTGTACACTGGAATTATCTAACAGTTAGGAAGGAATAAGGTGTTTACTTCACGGCTAAATCTAATCTCCATATATATCTATATCAGTAGTACTGTAAACATGAATGACACGTTCTACCCAGATAATATTTGTGTGGAGGACACACAGAACATCAAACAATCACCCAGATATACCAGAAAATTTCCCTCACTGGGATTCGAACTCGGGTCGCTGGCTAGCTGGGTCAGTCACATATTTGTTTGAATACTTATGTTAAAATTCAGTTAAATTTTGATCTAATTGTTGACTATTACATATGAATAAGTTTTTCGAGCACGCATTATCACAACAATGTCCTATAAGACCATTTTAAAGACTGCTATAGCCACTTAGCGTTAAATAGAGTAACATTTTGAAATAAATATACCCGCGCAAGGTCTGGTTAAAAATGCTGCCAGGTATTTGCCGATTCAATTGTAGCTGGAGTCATTAACTATTTCGAAAATATAAGAATGGCTACGGTTTTTAAATAGACATTTCGTTACCGGAGTATCTGGCAGATGCATTTTTCGTAAACAATGCTCACCGTAGAGACCACACATATATAGTGTCATGTATTGTGTAACGTTTCGATTAAATCTAGCTTAAGTTTATTTCAGAAACTACATCGGTGTTTTATAGGAGTAATGGTATCCGTCTTCACAGCCCAAATCAATATAATATTTGTTCAAACAGAAATGTGTGAAAGTGATGGTGAGAGCTGTTTGATCGATCGTTTATAACAAATTACTTCCAATTATGTTTACCACATGCAAACATCTTTAGTAGACGTTAAAATACAATGTATATACATAAAAGTTAATGTAAAATTCGAAGACGAATGCCTATAGTATCATCGCATAGGCAGTATTTAAGATTTTATTGGGGAAAAAAGTTTTTATTAGCACTGTGAACGGTCCAATTTAACCGAGTGCAGCGCCAGGAATTTTCACTAAAATAACTGTAAAAATATTTTTTAATGGGTTACGAAAACAAAATTACAGGAGTACAAGTTACATTGCTGACTCCTTATTAATTGCTAAACCTCTAGAGGAATGCAGACGTAATGTTGTATACACTACCAATCTGCTACTTGGATTTGGGATTATCCTAAGTCTACGTATTCACATCACAAGGAGTTATCTACCTTGGGTTCTCAAGTTTATTGTGATAATTTCAAAACAGAGAAATTAACAGCAACTAAAGGGAATTTAGAGGCTAGTATATCTCTATCTGATGAATTAAAACAAGATTTGATATGGTGGTTGACTAATGACCAATCCATATTACTGCTTAGAGATCAATCAGTACCTATATTAATGTCTAATCAATATTACTACCTATAAATCAACCAGAACCTACGCTTTATTGCGCTCTGATACATCTAACATGGAGTGGGATGTGGTGAACGTTACTAATAATACATCTAATAGTGGGGCGTGGGCACACACTGAGTTAGTACATCATACTCATGTGTTAGAACTGTTAGCAGCATATCTCATTATTACCACGTGGTGTCATGACCTTATGGATTGTCTTGTAACAATTGGAATGGATAATGGTACAGCAGTCGGTTATGTAAATATTATACGTGGTACTAAACAACTCGTGCCGCTGCGTGATTTCTGTCCATATGCCGAGTAAGAAAAAGTAATGTTCTACGCTGGAGTTTGGGACATGGCATTTATTCCGTTGTTCCTCGAGGCTATCTTCAGTAGAAGCGCTCTCCAATAAACAGCCGATCTATTTCAGATTAGAATGTAAGTGTATCTCGCTACTGTTTATTATTGATGCAAACTGTCTCAAGCGAGTACATTCGGTATAACGAAGCATGTACTCCCCTCAAGGCCACTGGCGTGTATAGAACATTTCAAAGTTATTGTTACATTTGACAAAAAGAAACACGTTTTTGGTATCAATCGCTAGTTGTTTTTATAATCAATAATCAAATTCCTATGTATTTACAAGAATCGTCCGACAAATGCAACCATGGTCTGAGAATCTTAAACTATTAAAACAATTGCTACATTAACAATATCAATGTAGGCCTACATACTGGATACATACACAATTACAGTATATGTAGAGCTGTTAAACTAGACAGCGTGCTTACATTTTATACTGATTTGGTGAAGGGTGAAATAAACGTCTAGCCGTCTACATTGATTTCCGACAGGAGTCTGTTGATATCCCCTTTGACAGTTGTATATCTACATTTATATAATCTGACTTCAGAAATTAATTTCGCCATCAGTCTAATGGAGCTGTCTAAAATGTTGATTTTCCTATCTATTATTGTAAGCAATATATAGCCTGTGTCTCGGATGTCCAGAGGCGACTATTGACATAGCAGGAAAAACAAAACGATATCATTGAAGAAACCTGTGCATGGGGTTATAAAACGCATGTCCATTGGCCAAGGATCGCTTGTTTGGAGAGTAGCAACGCTGTCTTCACTTAGCGCTGGGCGAAGATTAACATGGAACTTTATCAAAACACTGCACTTTAAATAGTTGTTCTAGTGCTAATTATTGTTGGAAAACACCCTTTCATATAATTAAAATAAAACACCAATCGATCAATAACAAATTCACGGAGTAAACTTAAGATGAGATTTCAGATCCGTACTCAAATCTTAAACTAATGAAAATAAATATCATCAGTGTTGTACTTACATAAGCACAAATCCTATGCACGGTGAGGACCCGGCTCAAGACACACAAAAAAACAGGAAAATCTTAATTGGCGAAAATAAAGACCCATGCAGATACTCTATCTCATTTTGGCACCGATCGATAATAAACAACACCAAATCATATAAAAATTAATGGCTCGATAGTAATGTTCAATTGCAAATAAAACAAAACAATCATAAATAAACGCACAAATACACCATCATCAACATCCACATTTAGTCACTATAAACATGAAGTAATTTACGATCAGTAAGGACGTAATTACTTAACAAAAGACGATCACAGGACTTACTACTTGTTGAAATTAGAGAAATTATGCGAAGTCAGTCTATGTAACGCCCTCGTTCAACTGGTTAGCTGTTGTCTATTATCTTGGTGGAGGAATGAAATAATTTTTGGTGAATAATTTTCGACAAGTGCAATGCTCTTAACTTTAATTTACGTATTTTGTTGGGAGTCATAAAATATTCACCGTGCTTGACACCACCAATACACAGTACATGAACACATTAGGGAGTTCACGCCACCATTTGGTAATTAAAGCCGTGGTGTTAATTTGTACAGAATAACAGAGGTCATCCCACATGTGTACCATAATAATGGAAAATGACCAATGTGCCGTAGCGTTTGATTCCACAAGTGGTCGTCTTGAACTCACCATTCCTTACATTAAGGCGTTTGTTAAAACACAGACAATGATATAGGAACCGAACAATTATATTCTTCAGAAATATATGTGTCCTCTAAAGTAGCTAAGGGCAATTTATTTGGAGAGTAGCGATGTTGTCATTACTTAGCACTGGAGGAAATTAACTTCCCAACATTTTAGGGTTGTGCTAGTGTCAGTTATTGTTGGAATATACCGCTGTCACATAAGTGAAATAGCCTTAGTACACACGGCGTAAAACACCAATCAAACAGTCAATCTCTAGCACTTTAATTAATATCATTTTACAATTGTTACCACATGACAAAACATCAAATTATTCCACAAACCGTATTTGACAATCACTTCGGTCTTATACATCTTGAATTCTCCAAAATGAAGATTCAAAAGGTCAGGTATCCTCTGGCAGTTTGTTTGGAGTGTAGTAATGATGACTTTTTCTTAGCAATGGAGGAAATTTACTTTCCTACTTTATCAAAACATTTTACAGTTTGAGATTGATCTATAGTGTCGATTATTGTTCGAATACACCGCCGTCATCTAACTGAAATACCCTTAAGCACGGCGTAAAACACCAATCAATCGATCAATCTGATGGGTTATCATATTACCGTCTATTTATTATCCATTTATAAACATTGATAACGTATTTATATTTCAAGCTCAAAATAATATTATTTTTAGAATAGTTAGTTTAATAAAATGCAGTCACATCTGTTCTCTGCAGAGTCAAACAAGGAACGCGACGTCATAACCTTTACATAAACGCGAAAGCGTGTCTAGTTAACAATTTGTTGAACTTAGGAATTACGCATTGATTGTCGTTTGAAACAATATTGTCAACACATAAACACTAAAAATTCTTTTAAAGCTGCGTGATTGAACAGACAAGTGATTTGATGACTCAATTTTAATAGGAAAAAATAAAACAGCGACCAGAACGAAATGCCTTCGCTATCGATCCTCGTACTTGCTTTTCTGAAATAAATGTACACAATGTGCCCACAGAAAAAATACAAACCGTGCAAGCTGCTTTTAATATAATGCCGAGAGAACAGTGGAAGTATAAGTGTGTTAAAGACAGACAAAACAACACGGTTGGTATCACCAAACCTCAGCATTGTGCTTAACAAAACAGTCAATTAAAGATGTATGTGATAACTACTGGGGAGATTCAACAATAATGCGTTGTCCGTTGTAGCACCGATTGAACGTACAACCTAAACAGATGCACACTGACACGTTTAAATTGATTGGTTGATTGATTAGTGTTTTACGCCACATTTCAGGTACATCGTGGCGTGAACATGTTTTCGATTTATAAATATCTTATATTATGTATCCGAAGATAGTTCCAACCAGTAGATATTTGGCATTCAAAATAAAAAAGAGAAATAAATTGAACCGAAAAGTGTTTAACATTTTAAATATGTTAATATACTAAATGTTTCATTTTGGATCTAAACTTGTAAACATTGTGTTTACAACTATGTCAATTATAGTTATTTACAAACATTCTTAAAAATGAATGATTTTGTGATATTAATTTAATGATACACACCGATCCGTTTAAGGTACTTGATGACAGCATCGCCAGTAATGTTATCAAACAAGTCCTTCTTAGAGGTGACAGTATAGAGCTGTCGCTTTAAAGCGGCAATGTGTAACAGTCAACCAATATGTGTTTCATGTCATATACACAGTCACACATTTTTCTCTATGGTTTGATCTCAATTTCATCAAAAGGAGGCAACCGTAGCTTATAAGAATCGTATTGGTACCGCCCGGTCATTTCAAGACATTCCATTGGAGTAACAAAAAAGTAAACAAATACATCGTGAAGAACATTTTGGACCTCAGTACTATACACCCTTCTAAAGATTAATAATATATGTAAGAAGGTTCTGCTTAAGAGCTTTATAAAATATTTTATCTTGAGAAATTCCCTTGTTGGAGGTTGCTTGTGCTTTCCTGTTCAACTGTGTTCCGTGGGAAACCCAAATTACTCGGTATCAGCAGAACAGAACTTCTGCCCCACTGGCGTCAATACCTTGATATTAAGGTAGAATCTAAAGCATCGCTGGCTAAAGGCAAGACGGTGAATCACTGCAGATAACAGCTTGAGTCAATGACATATCTTGACTTCGACAGAGAAGATGGGCGAAGCTCAAGGCTGACGAAGGGAGGCAACGTGCTGCATGCAACCAAACTGCTGCAGCTGCCACCCTATCTCCAGTCTTCGATTAATTGATTGATTATTGTTTTATGCCACATTAAGTTGGAGCTCAGCTACGCTGTGGTGAGAACACTGTCAATTTCTTTATTAATTTATTTTTTTTAAATTTATTAATTTTATTTTTTAATTCATGTTTTTCCTTTTTTTAATAACTAAGATAATTGCAACAAATAGTAATCTTGGCTATCAACATCACAAAGAGAATCAATCCATCCGGTGTAGATAGAGGAGTGGTTCTCGTAACCATTCCTTATCTCACCAAATCTCTGCTGAAAAGAAGAGGACATCTTTCGGACTACTCGTAATCTCTAACATCAAAGAGAAGCCTGGGTCTTGGAAACAGCCGAGGTGGAGAAGACGGAAATGAGACAGGTGCAATGTCGTCCAAAAAAATTCCAGCATGTACTAGATATAGTCTCATGCACAGCGGGAATAAAGCAAGTTCGATATGGTTGCGATCAAACCAATCTTGAAATGCTGGATCAAAAACACTTTTATAGGTAAACATAAAATAAGGGAGTAGACAGTCTAACTCAAGTACTGTATATTTTTTTTATGCCATATCGTTTCGAACTTAATGGCACTCATCATTGTTCAATACGTATACTTCAAAATCTGAAAGCTATACAACTATTACGTCCCAATGAGTCAAACCGATTTGGACCAGTGGTAACAACGTTCTGCAAAATCGGCGTTTACACGAGAAACACACAGGATTAGACATAGCCAATGTGCTACAACATACAGTAGTTGAGTGGAAATTAAACAAACTGGTGTAAATATTACCAGTGATAATGCCAGCAACATGGGCATTGCTGTAACAGAAACATATTTATCCCATCGTATCCGCTGTTTTGTTCATACGATTAACGTAGCTGCACAAATAGCATTACTAGTCAATGGCGTCTCAAGTCTTACCGGTCCAGTACGTAGGCCTGTTACAATAGCCGCCAAGTTGCAAACAATCTTTGTTACAACTACCTGCGTATCAATTAATAATAATAATTTTTCTGATACGCTGAGACAGTACTTGGAATAACAACCGACTATAGCTGCCGTTTGATTGAGTAAAGACATTAGAAAAAATGAAACTGATATAAACACCATACCTGAAAAAATGTGAAGAAGCTGTTGAACTATTAAATCCCTCGTTGTAACCTTGTTGTATAGTGAAAAGCATCCAACTACCTCGACGATTATTCCTTTGAAACACGTTGTGCTAAAAGCTATTGATTCCCAACAATTGACTGCCTTCACCTTAAGTATTAAAAAAAACTGTAAAAAAAAAAAATAATAATTTAGAAAAGAGATATACAGAGCATGCTACGATAGATTTCTTCTGCAAGCTTCAGACCTAGACCCGAGGTTTGAGACACTTGCCTCAAAAAGTGCTGCGTTGCATGCTGCATTGTACCCGATTCTAACAAAAAGTCCACAACAGTCACAAGCTTGCCCATCCAGTCAGAATGCCACTGACACACTCGATTTGTCTGACCTACCACTGAACAAATCGACCATGAGATATTTGTTTGGGAACATATTTGTAGACAGGATAAACCAGACAAAACGTTCTCAGACACTGAAGACGGATGAAATACCAAAGTATGAAGTTTTTGAACTGATAATGATTAACTTCTGTGGTTGCAAAACAAAGAACATCTTTTCCCTCAATTTGCAACATTGGCAAAAACTCCCCTCTTTGCCCTAGGTATATCCGTACCCAGTGAACGTGTTTTTCCACAGGAGATATCATTAATGGTAAAAGGGCACAATTAAAGGCCAAAAGTTTTGATGAATTATTTTTATAAAACAAAATATGAACTGAAGCGGTGATACTTTCTTAGTTCATTGAACGTTTTCACTTTTAAACATTCAATGTCGTAGTTAGTTAGTTATTTCGTCGTTTGGTCGTATTGGCTCCTTAAAATGTACCGCATTGGTCTTTATTCTTTAATACATAGTCTAACAGTTCATAATTCTCATCTTCTAAAACAGTGAATTTCATGTAGGTTTACTTAAAAGTGTTCCAAATTATGTCTTATTTATGATTTAAATAGTTGTATTTATATAATACTTTCAGTAACTTACTAGTTTAAAAAATAACTGTTATGTATTATGTAACTCAAATTATTCCTCAGTCTGATGTTATCAGAACTTCTCTAATACAAGCAATATGGTTTGAGTACTTGTATTAGACTTGTAAACTTCATA
>JAQQZZ010158661.1:0-12164 GCA_030265115.1 Mopalia vespertina | reverse complement strand
GATAAGTCGATATCATATTTAAGTATGTTTAATAGTAACCTTTCAAGGGATATAGGGGTTATTGCAGCCAGGAACATCGCTTTAAGGTTGAATCATTTACTGTTTTAGATCCTAAGTCTGTACCCTAAGATGTTACCGGAGTCTAGTAACTTTACTCGTGCAATTCCACCACTACATGACTTTGCTGACCTCAATCAGTTAACTCGAGGTGACTCAGAGGTCATGAAAGAATTCAAGTACTTCCTGAGGTCATACCTGGAGGAGATAAGAGGAACAAGTGAGGGAACTGGCTATAAAAAGGTAAGATGGGACTAATCGAAAAATAATATGTGGTTACAAAATGCTAGTTGTGTTTTTTCTTCCAAGGTTAACAAATTGGCAGACGAAAGACAAGGAAGCAGAGTATCTTTCCATTTCAATGCCAAAAATATGTAAAGTATCAAACTATCAAAATTGTAAATGAAATGTCTTGTGTTTTGAAATTACATGTAATTGTCTAAACTAAATCTCTGAATCATTTATATATTCCTGAATCATTAGTTTATGTTTGCAATCTATAGGCTTTTATCTAACAGTTAAAATGTTTGATTTTATACCATGAGAGAATGTGGCTATATTTTTTTGTTACTAAATTCTATCTGATGTATTTTTGTATATTTAATGACATAACAGGAAATAGATGGAGCACTGTTGAAGCTGTATGCTGAGGTAAACTCGCCAGAGTTAGTTCCCCTGATCGTGGTGGATTCAGGCTGTGACCTTCGTGACTGTACAACTGTTTTAGAACACTACCAGAGATACCATGCGCTAGGACTGCTGTATAAGTTCCATGGAGAAAATGACAAAGCATTGAACACCTGGACAAGGTAGAATATAGACCACAGAAATAGAACATGCGATAAATATAGAACATAGCAGACTTCTGAGATTCGTAAACAGTAGTAGACATTGCTTCTCACTTGGAGATTAGCAGAAATGGATAGAGCAACATCTGTGAGCAGTGTCTTTAGCTAGGATTGAAAATCTGCCTGTCAGAAATCCCTATTCTGATGAATTTTGTGTGTCCAAATTTTAAATTTTCTATCTTTCCCGCGGATGGTTGGAGGGAGCTTCATGTTGCCCTGGTGCTCTCAGAGCTAAAGGGGAACAGGAAGCCGATCTGTTTGTATCGTGTCCTGTTATTGTCCTGTCTTATCTTTGATTGTTGCCAATGGTGTTGAGGGTGGTTTCCATTACCCATTGGGCTTGCACATCGTCATATAAGGGAAATACCCTTGAGTACGACGTTAAACCCCAATCAAACAAAGCTATCTTTCCCATGTTGAAATTTAGAATTTATACCTGTCATTTTCACCAATCTTAGAAATCTCAAATGATGGTTGGATGGATCTCTAGCTAAGACTATGTCTGTGAGGCATGTTGACATTTTGAATTTGGTATCAGTGAAGAACTACACACATGTACTGTGCTCTGTTACTCTGGGAGCTGTGGGCAGTAGGGAGGGAGCTTCCTGTTCCCCTGGTGCTCTCTGATCTTAACGGCAGTAACATGCTGATCTGTTTGTTTTTGCGTCGTATGATTGTTCTGTGTTCAGGTGGTTTCCTTCAGCCATTGGTCTGACATGTTGTAATATATCAGTGATTAAAACAAAACTTAAATGCAAGGTTAAAGTGCAACATCAAACGAATGTTCATTGTGATACTGGATCATCAAGTGTAAAGTTTCAACACTGCTGATACTTGTGAAAGAAAGTTTCTTTAATCTTATTTACATTCTCCTTTCTACCAGGTTGGTGAATGGCGAGATGTCAGATGAATCATTCCCAGGGTTTGATTTTGTTGTTGAATATCTCTCCAAGTAAGTTAGGAAGTGATCAGTACTGTTATTGTCCTTAGTTTCACTATAATACTAGGCCTGCAGCCGTGGTAGCGTGTGCGCTTACTAATCCTACTCCAATTTACCATTCACAGGATCGAGTCTGTCTGTCGACCATCAGGTACATGAATGAATCATACGATGTGGCTCCAGCAATCACTGGGGTGGGTTTTTACGAGGTTTCCTCTTGGTTTTCCACCGTAATGAGGCATGGAATAGTGTAAAGTGGACAATCCGTCATATAAGTGAAATACCCTTGAGTGCGACGTAAGACCCCAATCAAACAAACAAACACTATAATACTGCCCTTATTTCATCAACAAACCCCGAAGGTTGAGAGACAGCTTCCTGTTGCCCTCTAATTTCAGAGCTAAGGGGCAAAATGAAGCTGATCAGTTTGTGTTGACTTTGCATTATGTCCTGTGATTGTCCTGTATTTGTTTTCATGGATTGATTGGTGTTTTACGCTGTGTTTAAATGTATTTCACTTACATGTATGTGACAGTGGTGTACAGAATGCAAACTGTAAATTTACACTATAAGTTCTAACATAACCATGTAATGTGAAATGGTTTACTCTGTGGCATATTGTACTCCAAATTTCAGCAGATGTGTATTCAGTATCACAGAGGCATACTGAATGTAAATTTATTTGTAATTTAAAAAAACTTTACGATAAAACAGGATTCCTTTTTTTACGCGAGCCATTCACTTGCTATTCACTTGAATGCAGAAATTTGCAATAAAGTGTCACATCTATTTTTTTGCTCCACATGGAGAGAGAATCCGTGTTAAGGACTGCCTCCATTTATCTATTATAAAACAACAATCACATGTACATGTATTTCTTTTAGTTAATAAATGGAGCTGGCTTGTTCTTATTCTTAACCCACTGCCTCTCAAACCAACTGTCAGTTGTCATCAAGTTTTTTGAACGGATCGATGTGTATCGTAAATTTGATGAAAGATTGTAAATAACTAACACTGATAGTTGTATACACAATATTTGCAATTTGTAGATCAAAAAAAATTAACAAACCATTAAACATGTTGACATATTGTATATTGACACTTGTATAAGCTTATGTTCAATTCAGTTCAATTGAGTTATATTTATGATGTTTAATGCCAAGGGTGCTATTGGTTAGACTTATCTTACATATAAATGTTGTTGTTTTTTTAAATAAAAAGTGACAATGTGTGGCTGTTATACTGTTTAATGTGATGTACAACAAGTATCAATCTATTAATCTTGATGCTGATCCTGATGCTAGTGTAGGTGTTCTTTTATGGTGCTCTTTTCAATTATTATTTTGCAGTTTGAGCGACCATGAGTTAGTGTGGAAGTATGTTGATTGGGCGTTGGAGAAAGACGAGGATTCAGGGGTCAAGGTCAGGTCAAAGTTCAAATGTAAACTCACTTTAATAGTCAATTTATTCAGCATTAAAGTGGTTTTCTTGTTTAAATTAAAATCTATAAGGGAAATGTTTACAGTTGGAATGTATTGTACCAATCGGAGCATAACGACACAACAGATGTGTGAAATCAACGTACATGTATGTACAGCTCTATTAGACGAGGGTGGAGTAGGCTCAGCAGCTTTTCAAAACTCTTCTTCCCCGAGGCCATCGGGTTGTAATAAACATTATAGACACAACAGTAGAAAGAAAACGTTTAAAAAAAAAAAATTATAATATTAATGATAAAAATAAAAAAAGCACTGAAGGATAAAGTGGTAAACAGAAATATTTTAATAAAGAGAGAGTCCAGTGCAGAAAATTTATGATTTATGATTTATTTGTGAAGTAGTTTCATGTTAAGGCATTTTTTGGTCAATAAAAAAGTCATGAAAGAGTTTCTGTCTCCTGTATCAAACATTTTGTGTTATTAATTATTTTCAAAGCCAGGTTCTGATCAGACAGTTGAAGGTGTAGATTAATGACAGTTCTAATTAATGTAATACTTTTTAATTATCTCTTACACCTTCTGGCCCCTTGAGTGAAGAAATCATGAGAAGTCAAAGTGATTAATCAATTTAGAGACATCTTTATCACCTATCTGTTCATGTTTAGCTCTGATTCAATAAATATTTTCACACAATATTTAGGTAGGCCTAATTAAGCCAAAGTCTGATGAACAATAGAGGGAAGGGACATAACTGTGTTTATAAAACGGTGCTGTTCACCTCTTAATGCTGTTAATCATCAATAGCAATCAAATGATTCTTTATTTTTGAGTTGTATCATTAATTATTCAACTATCAACCCGACAGAAATACTCTTTATGCTGTGGGTCACTGCGAATACAGATATTTTGTTAAAAGGGTGCTGCATGTATTTGATGTTGATTGTCCAATGACAATTTAATTTATTGACCCTGGGTAATTTACATACAACTAGTTCTCTAATAAGAGAGAAAAAATATTGAAATTTTTTTTTACTAATTTTCGTGACAGATTTTCACAGAACGACCCATAGGTGAGGCTCAGACAGAGCGGATGCGACCAGATACAGTTGTGGATTATCTTCATAAATACCCCAAAGCTGTTATTTCATACCTAGAATACCTTGTCTTTCAAAAAAAATTAGAAGTTAGTATTTATTTATTACATTTTGATATTTGTGTCGTTAAATTCTACCATCTGGTTATTGAATTTGAAAGTTTTTATTTTTATTTTACTTTTTATTCGAAGTAAACTTGACACATATTCCTCTTGGACCCCATAGTGATTTTTCCACTCCCAACTAATGATTTTTTTTAAAACTTCTATTATTCTTGCAGGAAAGTTAAAAATAAAGAACCAAAATGTTTGTTTAGTTGTTGTTAAGTTTAGTTTATTGTATTCAGTGCTTTATCAATATCAATTCTATGGTCTTATTGATGACTCCGCCACTGTTACTTCTAATGACCCATGTTCTGTTCATATTCCAGAAGGAGAAATATCACACCCATTTAGCTGTTCTCTACCTAGATGCTGTGTTAAAGCTATTAAGTGATACCAAGGCTAAAAAAGAAACACAAGATATAGCCAGGTAAACTTATATCTATTCTAGGGGCAGTATGATCTGAGCTTCGTCATGCTGTATTTACTTTGCACTGGAGGGTTATTATTTTACCAACAGAGAAAAATACTCCACATTTTATCTTTGTGTTAACATTGGTCTTTAATTTGGGTTGATTGATGATGCTATATTTGGGTTTGCCGTCACAGTACACAGCTGTCCTGTTATTAACATACTCAATCCTCTCAGACAAAGTCAGAGCTGCTATTAGATTACGTCTTTTTCAAGTAGTGTGACAGTCACAAATATAGCCATGGTACCATAGCTGTATATGTTCTGATGGAAGGGTAACTTTAAGAACTCTTCTGGAGAATTTCTGCTATTTTAGCCCAAAATATTGATTTGTAGGCCAACCTTACAGCAGCAGATAGCTAGAATCACCTCCAAATCTGCCTTACCTGCAAATGTTATCCAACATAACGTATTACATCCAACTGTTTGGACAAAGAAATTGGCTTTACCACAGGGAGAGTCAAACATACACCCTGCATTTCCCCGCATTTCAAGTCTCAGTAATAACACATTCTTTTTGTCTAGTCCCTTTACATTTTAATAAGACATAAATTAGTTTACAATAGAACAAATGCACTGAGGACTTATTGTATTTGTTCTGACGTATCATTATAATCAACGTCCTAATTTTCTTTGTTTGCAGGTCTAAGTTACGTCACATGTTACAGATATCTAATCTCTATCGTGTACAGTTAATATTAGGAAAAGTCCGAGAGACAGATATGTTTGCTGAATGTGCAATACTATATGGGAAGGTAAATAAACTAAGATTTCAAACATTTTTCAAAGGCATCAGTCCACTTTAATTTGGGTTTACATTTCAATTAATACAGAATTTAACCAGTTGATCTTCTATTATTTCCATCCTAATGGTCCTCTCACCCTGTCTCAGGGCACACACATACTGTCTTTACTTAATTAACACTTTAGGAACAGTTATTTTCCAATACAGCAAAACACATTTTGGTTTTATTGTACTGTTATGGGTGTGTAAGTCTGGCTGTTTACTATTGGAGTGCACCATCATTTGTTAAGTGAAATAAGCTTAAGCACAGCTTTAACCGCCAATCAATACAGCAACCGTCATACATATTAGGTGGTAAGACCTGTTTCAAATGAAAGAGCCCACTAGCTAAGGGCATTATGCTTGGAGCATAGCAATGCTGTGTTTATTTAGCTCTGGAGGAAAATTAACCTATCAACTTTATCAAAACACTTTACATTTCATGGTTTTGCTAGTGTCAATTATTGATGGAAAATACCGCCATCGTATAAGTGAATTACCCATGAGCACAATGTAAAACATCAATCAACCAATCAAATACTCCTTGTTATTGAATGTTTTATTAATTACAGTTGGAGGAACATGACAAAGCATTACGTATATTGGTTCATAAACTCAGAGACTATGGTGGAGCAGAGAACTATTGTCTTGTGAATTCCAGTGGCAAAGAACACTCCTATCGAAAGCGTTTATTTCACATCTTACTCAGTGTTTATCTAGATCCTAGTTACGAGTAAGTACACACATGTATAGTATTATCTCACTTTTCTTCACCAGTTTTTTATCTAGATCTTTAATAGTTTTGAGTAAATACACCCAGATATGGTATTCACCCACTTTTCTGATGGCGCTGCACTAAAAAGCCTTCCACTTTGTAATTGGTAGGATGTGGGATTCATTCTCAGCATTGTGTCTATCGTCAGTTTACAACATTTGGGGTGTTGTTATTAGTTGTGAGCATTGCAGATAGCAGTGATCTGTTACTATAAGAAATCCTTTCGGTTTCCCACTGTATTTAAGCAAGAAACAGTGTGAAATGGACAAGCCATCATCCTTTAAGTGAAATAGCCTTACAACGTTAAACCTCAATCAAACAAACACAATGTGTGTCACAAAGTCAACCAAGGTGAAGCCATACAGATTTAGTGCTGTGAAAAACAGTTACAGTTTCTTTCTATTTGATACAAATATTGGGGAGCGGTCTCCAACATTTGTTTAATTTATATTCATGTTTGTTGACAGGAAAAGAGATGTATTACTAGCACCTGCCATAGCTCTACTTAATAGTAATGATTCAGACTTTGATACAATCAAGGTAAGAGGTAATTCAAGATCATCAAAAGTTGTGTTTGCACGAGTCCCTTGGGATCCCCCTAAGTCGAACAAGGGGTTCCCGTTTCCAATTGCAAGCATTTCCCAGGTCAACTCAGGTGTGCCACTTCCTCCTTCATGTTTCCGGTGAAGTCACACTGGTGTCTTGAAAATACAATCTTGAATTGAGAAGCAGTAGGCTGTTTATTTGGTTAACGTAAAATAAACAATCAAATAATGGTATGTCTTGAAAGAGTGGAAAAGAAAACTCTGTGAGGGACAAAAATAGAAAGAACACGCCCTGATGTAGTTAATATCACACTTGGAATGGTTTCAAAGCGTCAAGACAATTTACAAATCTCTCCAAAAACTTCAAGTAGTATGTTTATATACATTGGCAACTGATGACCTCCATGTTTTGAATGTGTTTGAGACTAAAGACACTTAATTACCTCCCTTACAAATTTTGTACCATGATGTAATGCTCTCTTTATAAACTCTTGGCAAAAATAATCATCTTTAAAGAATTTTTACAAAATAGTCCTCAATGTAAAGAGAATAGTAATATATTACCGTATAAAGAGCGAATTGTCTGTTCTTGGCGTAATTCTGGTATTTCAAGCTTTATCGTTAGGTGTGATACCTAATGATGTATAAAGTTTTGGTCAAACTTGCCCCCCCCCCCCCTCCCCTCTCTTTCTCTCTCTTTCTCTCTGTCTTCAGTTTATTTGCCTCCGCTTCATTTGAATTCCTATTCATTAAGTTTTCGTAACACCCAGTTAATGGTCTGGAGAAATTTGGACAAGAACCTGAAATCAAGTTGTAATTCATTTAAAAAAATGGTACTCAGCGAGAATAAACATTTTGTTACATTTTTAAGTACAATTTTTGTGAATATTTGTGAAATGCAAAATTATGACTAGATTCAGATCATTGACAGGTTAGACACAAGTGTGTTCTAGTTGAATAAAACCTCTTTATAACCATTTTGCAATATATACCTGGCAGAGGAAAAGAAGGCCACCCACCAGAGATTAGACGGCTGCTGAACTCCCCTTCAGTGTACCGTGCATACGGCAGGTTTGGAGCAGCCTTTTGCCTTAGGTAAAAGGGGAGGTTTTCTGGGGATTGCAGAGAATGCAGGATGGTCCCTGTTGATTTCCCTGTTGGCAGCAATGGAATAAAGTTGTATCAGGGAAATTTACTTGAGAGCCATGTTAAACACCAAAGAAACAAAACAAACAAACAAACTTATCAGTTATTGTGGCACATTTAAAAAAAAAAAAAAAAAAATATTTATCTCCTTTCAGGTATTGCAGCTACTTCCTGAATCCTGGTCTGTGGGTCTTCTCTCCCAGTTTTTATCTAAAGCCACTCGAAGAAGCATGAACCAATCCCGTACCACTCGTGTTGAACGTATGTTAGCTAGGGGAGAGAACCTACAGGTCAAACAAACCTCCATAGAACAACAGAGTGACCCAGTATCTATTACTGAAGATCAGTAAGTGATGTTAAGGTCAATTCACTCATTTTACTGTGTTACTGTAGGGCAGGGGGTGTGGTGGCTACAGGTCAAACAAACCTCCATAGAACAACAGAGTGACCCAGTATCTATTACTGAAGATCAGTAAATTTTGTTAAGTTAAAATCTCATTTTACTACGTTACTGTAGGCAGGGGGAGAGGGGGCTACGGGTCAAACAACCCCCATAGCACACCCGAGTTACCCAGTATCCACAACTGGAGATTTGTTAATATTTACATTCGAGTAAAATCACTCATATTAAACTGCAGGTGGGCCTGTGAATGGGTCAAACTAGTCTCTGTAGACCCAATTGTCAAAATCAGTAGCAAAATGCAAATTTAGATGAAGACTTCAAAGAATTTGGGAAACCTATAAATAGGTCCTCCTAAATTAAGTTTGCATAACAATAGGGAAACCCGCTCTGACAGTTCTCCCCAACAGCACAGGCCTGGGTCAGTGGCCATAGTTCAGTGACAAGCATCACGGACTACTGATTCTCCTTCCATGAACCGCTCATGGGATCGAGTCCCCTAGGCAATCAAAATTATATGAGGGAGTCACACGAGCCGAAGTGGTTTTTCTGAGTACATGTTTGTAAGTAAAGCAAAGTGAGAAATGAACTATCTGTTGTCATATAAGTGAAATACCCTTGATTACAACGCAAATCATTTGAACAAATAAACACTAGAAGCAAAATGTTCCATATTTTATGATCATGCTAGTGTGGCTATTTGTGATCGGACTGCACTGCACACAATTAGACGGCAATGGAACAATCCTATGGAAAAGTGTACATACATATCATTGTGATATCATTAACAGTCAAGAGGACTTTATGTAATATCTGTTAATGATATACAATTAGGATTGTTATTTTCACTAGAGAGGTGAAAATAACATGTTATTACTTTCGATGGAAGTGATGATATCAGGGTGTAGTGAGAAAATAAAGATTTGATATGCAATGCTTTACTTGTATGGTCAATAAATTATATTTATTGATCGGCAGATGAATCATCTTCCTGTAGAAATACCAAAATCTCTGTAATTGTTTTCTTCGGTCTTTCTTATGCTTCTGATTACTCACTGTCTTGATTTCAGAATGTGTGCTGTTTGTAACCGTGCTTTTAGTGAACCCACTTTTGTACGCTATCCAAATGGCGTTGTCACTCATGTACATTGTGCCAAAAACAAACACGTCTGTCCAGTGACGGGAAAACTCTTTAGCACCAAGAAATCCTGACAGATTTGTGCTGATGATTTTATAGAAAGGCAGCCGGACTGTTCATAATCATGTGACAAAAATTTGTGCTAATTTTGGAAAAGTTCAACTGGAGAGAACTTTGACAGATTCAACATTTTTGGAATGGATAAAGTAAAGAAAGGCATCATAGCTTTCAGGTTTAATTGGTTTTTACAAGCTGGAACACATGGAGGAAATATATTGGATGCTTACCGGAGTATTTGTCAACTGCAAATGTCTTGTTCAACTGTAATTAGCACTTTATAGGAAGTGTTAATTCACCATTATAGAAAATACAATGGAGAATTTTATCGGATGTTTCTATGTGCAATGTTTATGAAGTTGGGGATATTATTTTCTTTCCTGTTAATATGTATTGTTTTACATATAGATTTGTTGGTAAGCGTATTTAAGTACTTGTTCATTATAAAGTGAGAAATAAGTCATAATTAAGATCAGACAGCTGAAATAATTATTTAAAATGTGAAACAGGATGTTAGGATAATTTTTATTGCTTTAGTAAAATCTCTGTTAGTTACATGCTGAATCAGCATTGACTGATTCAATGAACCCTTAAATATCTGAGCAAATAACATCATTTAATATGGATTTTATGGCCAGATACCTCTGCTAGTCAAAATAGCTGAATATGCATGACGAGTTAATAAAAAATTAGTCATGTGCATTTTGATTGGGATCAGCCAGTTTCTTCCTCAAACAAAATAACATTGAGATTCTCCATTTATATGACCTACAACCTTACTTTAATCCATTTTTAGTTAGATATTCGTGATATATTGCTCAATCCAACATGATAAAGGGCTGTCTTGATTTGTATTCCTAACACTGACCAACTGGTCAGCTGGACTTGATTATTGACCGTAAATCTTAACCTCTGACCTAGTGTGGTTTAAATCCAGTTAATAGGATTAGAATGTGTGTCCACTTCACATGCTATGCGTGCTTATTTACACAGTTTTCAAGGACTTAAAACACAATAGCTCAAAAAAGCTGTGTGAAGATCATTAGATGTAATGAAGAAAATCAGAATTCAGAAGGAATAAACAACGGACTATATCTTGAAAGAACGTGTTACATCACTAGTATCATTGAGTTGCATAGCATAATTTGTTAACTGGTCATCCAGCAGATTATAATAGGAGTTCAGCTTTCCCCCCATCCAACAAAATTTCCCAAGCAGTTTAAAAACAACAGACCTCATAAAATGTGGAATTTCTACTTTAATCCAGTGAGCTAAGTAATGATTTTGGGCTCTAAAATAAATAAGTCTTCATTTATTGCCAGCTCAACAGTTTTTATGTTAACAGCTTTTAAGTTGCGAAGAAAATATTGTTCCCTGTTTTTGACATTTCACAGTTTCTTTCCTACCAGCCAATGTTAACAATTATTTAATTTACCAAAAGAATGACTATCTGCCACCAACTGCATGCTACAAACGACTATGGTACCGGTATATATTATAGAACAAACAGAGTTATTTATTAATGGTGACTTGAAGATGTGTATCAATATATTCCTTTTCAAGCACTCCCATTCTGATGTCTATGAGAACAATACCGGTGTCTTTGAGCTATAAATAAATCCAGCAATTAAGCAATATTCTTTTCCTGACATAAATATAAAAATATTGCCTGAACAAATAAAAATAAATCCTTAATTGGATGAATATCGATTATATAAATTTACCAAAATTTGTATATAATAAATGTTGAGACAATGTAATGTACAATATACATGCAATAAACAGGCAATGGCCATTGAAGTTTGTACCTGGTGTTAATATCTTCTGATAGGTGTGTCTGCCAACTATTAAACTACTATAAATGTGTTGATTGGTTTATTTTGCCTACTCTCTTTGAAGTTGCTTAAACTTTTAACACATTTCGTGTGTGGGTGGAGGTAGCTAATGATTTCTTTGGACTTTTTGAGAGGGGAACACAAAGCACTTTACACTGTAAATTTGCAGTTTCTTATTTTTTCACACTGTTAATTTGCTGTTCTCTATTGTATTTCTTAATTTTTGGTTATCTTCTGGTGTAATACGGTAATTCTTAGGAGAAATATACTAGAACATCTCTATTAATTATCCTGAGGTTGAATAGATGAAAGTAATTTATTTTCGTTTTCAAAAGTTATCCCAAATCCAGTTATTCACCGATGACAGGTACCCTAAATCACCTAAAAATTCGTCCATAAAATTACTACTTTGGAAGCGATTTTAAAGGCTTGGAAATTGTGTCTGAGAGTCAGACGATAGATTTCCCAGTTAAAAAGCATCAATATTTCTCAGAAAACATAAATTTGAATGTTTACTGTATATGCTGTTATATT
>JAQQZZ010158639.1:0-12165 GCA_030265115.1 Mopalia vespertina | reverse complement strand
TTCGTAAAAACATTTCTTCCTCTATTTACACATAAAACAATTCACAGTGTAACACCATAATGCACCAGTCGTGGATAGTCCTTACCTTAAATACATACTAAAATACACATATAGACCAAATTCTTGCTCACATATTTATTTGGACAATGGGGCGATTTAATCACCGCGGCGAATTTCCCTTTCTGTAGCAGAATAAACCATATACAACTTTAAATAAAAACGACATATGGTAAAGCACCAAGCTCAGATTTATTATATTTATTTATTTACTATACAGGCACTAATCTTTCAAAAGGGACAAGTGTTGATAACACCTCTTATCCTTACCTTAAATAATAAACGTATCAAATGCTGTAACTCTTTCAATTACCTCAGTATCCATTTTGACATACGCCTTACTTGGAAAGTTCGTATTGATTATTTAATTGATAAATGTCAGTCTTCGCCTAATCTTTCACATTGTGTGTCATCCACTGTCTGAGGGGCTGATAAAAATGTCTACTTATACTATATCATGCCTTTATTCGTTGACGTGTAGACTATGGCTGTGAAGCCGACCTGCATAACCATCAACCAGCGACTCGACTCGGTCCAGTGTCAGGCACTACGTCTGTGCACTGGAAACATGAAGTCCATTCCAGCCAATGTACTTCTGGTAATGTGCAGGGAATTCCCTCCTGACATACATCGTCAAATAGGTACTGTGCAATTTGCATCGAAACTTAGTTACGCTAAGTTTAGTTTAGTTATATTTAGTTTTTGTTATTTAGTAATAGTTACTCAAATATTCAGCATTTTATCGACTTTCGGACACAATTTCAGTCTTTAATGCTGATCCATTTGCTATCAAATTGAACTTAAGCTGGATTTTAGATGTTAAACCTGTCAAATCAATCATTTTATCTGGCTCTCTTAGTTCGTTGAAAGCTTTACGACATTTTTATTTGCCTAGACCTTCTCCAATTTTACATGAAATTTATTTACCCTTACCACACTTTTGTATGAAGACATTCAAGTCGCTTTGAACGGGTTCCGGGACACAGTGGAATTCCTGAAAACGACAGGCCTGATCGCTTAGCAAAGAGTTCCCTCATATTACCTGAAGTATCGATAACTATACCTTTATCTCTTTCAGAGATTACAGCAGCAGTAAAACCAAAATTTAAAGCTATGTGGCAGAAGAGATGGAATACCTCAAACAAAGGCCGTTGTTTTTTTAACTTACAACCCTCTGTGATGTTTGTAAATACTCCACCATCTTGTAGAAAAGCAGAAACATTCATTCATCGCATTTTATCTGGTCATCTTAGATTAAATTCTCATTTTTTAAAAATGAATAGTCGTTTGGATGGTAACTACGAAAATTGTCGCGTTTTATATGATATACAACACTTCATTTTTAGATGTACCAGATATAATGCTGAGCGTCAGGTTTTATTTTTTAAACTCCGCTGTTTCGGAATGAATGTTTTAACTGTAGATTATATTTTAAACCCTCCTACAAAGAATAGAACCAAGGTTTTAAATGCCCTATCTACTTTTATACTCTGAACATCCTGTATACTTTTCTAAAGCCCTTTTACGTATTAACATATCTCTATCTATCAGCATTGGTACCTTCTAATATATAGAGTGTTGGGCCTGTAACCCAAAGATCGGTTCGAATCCCGGTGGAGACAAGGATATTTTTCTCTCTTCATTTATTCAAAATATATATACAGCTATTTAACACCTTTTTGATGTTATATTGATATATGTATATATATTTAGTATTCAAGTCCGCTCAATGTAAAGTTATGGGGCGAATAAGCTTTAATATATATTTCGCTCGCATGCCTCATCAAAATCCAAAACCTACTTCTACTACTACTAGTAGAACTTTTAAAAAAACCGTAGGAAAAGATAAATAAAGGAAAGCAGTAGAAGAAGGGAAACGGACTTGAAATGCAGACAACATCACGTAGAGCTAAGTCATTATATTGCATTACAAATAAGTTCGAAATGAATATTCACCATATATTATTTTTAGTTTATTTTTGTACCAATGTATTTAATGTTTAATTTTAAGGAAGTACTGTATAAGTATTTACATAAATAAAATTGAGATTATAAAGCTGTTTGAAATGAAGGACGTTTTAAATAATCGATCAATATGCAGCAATTGATATATATATATGTAAATTGGAGCCCATAGTTTACTTTATGGTTAATGCGAACTGTTTACGTCACTGGCTGGCTGATAAATACTCGGTTATGAAACCGAGTTCTTGTCAAGATAATACCAGTCAAATGTCCCCTTCATTCGAGTAATAATATAATACATGTTCAATGCGCAAATAGGGGGTCCGTCATGATTGTGATCAAGTTCATTAGTTACTATATGAATGTATAAACTGGGTCTGGATTTGAAAACTAAAACAACATAATTACAAGCCACCGGTCAAACGAATCAACGGAAATACACACAGGAACAATTTTACAACCCGTGAATCAGTGGTACTAATATAGAATATTTAAATTTGCCTAGACATCAACCACATTAAACGAAACATTATTATCCCTCGCTACCACAATATACTGGCAGCAGAGATCTTTCGGCCTGCCGTTAATCGTGCCGGAGATTGCCGAAGTAGGAGACGGCGTATGTGTATTGGCAACTCGCGACAGCTGGCCCAGCTGTAAAAAAAAAACATGAGTGTAGAGCCGTATCGGTCGTTTTTTCTCAACACGACGATTGAAGCAGCAAACGATTTTAACGAATTTCTTGAGCAGACCTTAGCAAACCCCGGTTGTGTAATGGAAGATGAAAAAATGCACAAGATACAACCAAGACAGTGAGGCGATACGCTAAGTTGCTAAGCGATGTGCGAAGTTGCGAAGCGGTGTTGCAAATTTGCGAAGCGATGCTGCGAAGCAGATTAACCCCTTCGCTTCGCAACTTCGCAACTTCGCGCATCGCTTCACAACTTCGCACATCATCCGACCGTCTAACAAGGTTTTATTATCATGACTTTAACCTGCTTCCATATTAAGCTGAAACAAATATAGGAGCGAATAAACCGCAAAGACTTTGTCTTTGTTGGCAAGGTTTAAATGTTTGCCCTAGTTTATTTCAAGATAACTGCTTCCCTAGCAACTCGATCTCAGCGCGAGAGAGCGAGGAAGCGAGAGAACGCGGTTCAAATTCTTGCTCCCTCGCTCTCTCGCATCTCGTTCCCTCGCTCTCTCGCATCGAAAATCTCGCTCCCTCGCATTGCAGATATAAAACGAGAGGGAGCGAGATGGCCTCTCTCGGCTTTCATACTTGGATGCTTTTATTTCACATATCTACAAATTAATTCCACTCACCTTTCCATTTTACATAAATGAAGATTTCCACACATGTATAATAAACGTTTATTTTACATATCTCGAATTCTTTTTCACTAATGGTGAATTGTTCTTCCCATAAAATCTGTTCAACATGTGTAAAATAAATATTTATTTCACATTGTGAAATTTTTTTCAAACATAAGTGAAATTCTTTTTCGCATATGTCGAAATCTTTTTCACATGTAAAATAACGTAATTTTTTTATATGTATAATATATCTATAATAAAGATAGAAGTGATAAAACGGCTTGCCATATACTTCAGCGAATAAAAACAGACATTGGCCACAAAAGTTTCGTTACCATGAAAATATTGGATTTACACAAAGCCGCGTAGAGACTCACACATACGGTTTTAGTATCTAGCTACATTACAGTGTGTCCCAATGTATAGGTTCCTAATGATTTATAACGTTCACAATAAATTGAGGAATACTTGCGTTCTGTAATCTTCGTAGATAACTTATCCAACATTATTAGGCATTCCTCAGGTCTTCTAAGCTAGGTACAACATGCCAGTAATGGTATATCTTGTATAGTTAGCTACATGTATATATGAGCTAGACTACTCGTATATCACCTACTTCCGTGATGCTGGACCATGCAATTTATGCAGTGACAATTTGTAAGGGTTTATTGACGACAGTTCAGTGATTCTCGAGTGACGTCACCAGGGGAATTCACCAAGTGACTGCTATATATAGAAACATCACCGCCATTTTGTTATTCTCCACATTTTCCCCCCGAGCCGTTCAGTGTTTTTGCGTCATCTATCCTTGTGTAGCGTTGTATTTGGTGAAAGATTAAATCATGTCAAACTTCTTTATGAAACTGAGGGCTGAAAGTTTGATATAGTAATAAATATTCAATCTT
Source organism: Mopalia vespertina (assembly GCA_030265115.1). NCBI lineage: Eukaryota > Metazoa > Mollusca > Polyplacophora > Chitonida > Mopaliidae > Mopalia > Mopalia vespertina. The sequence goes on along the minus strand of JAQQZZ010158639.1, from coordinate 7,921 downwards.
TTTCAAAATTTAAAGTATTAATTCTGGATAAATTTTATTCGTGTCGCCATCGTCGACCTGGGGATAATTCCAATGCAAATTGCTGGAAGTCTATCTGTCTCTGTTCCACCATTCGTACCAGGTATTTGGTCGTTATTTTCATAAAAAATATAGATCAATTACCATCGCTAAATTGGCTATCTTAACCAGAGTTCAATATAGAACATTCGATAGTTTCCTGCCGCCATTTTGAATAGCCTGATCTATCAACCCTTCGTGTATCTCCGGTATGAAGTCGTCATTATCCGCCACAGACTGTACAGAATACAGTTTCCCTTGCCTATGTCACAGCTCAAATGACTTGTATGAAAAGTCGCAAGTTTGTAAGTGAATAAAACAAATTCTAAGCGTCGGAAAAATACGTGAATTATTTTACAGAAGGTTTATAGTATTATCTTTGTAATTCAGTCACTTTCAATCTGATTTAAAACTCATTTGAGAATACCTGTAAGGACTCGTCAGGAGTAAAAAATGCGACCCTTATCTTTTCGTGTCTTTTGCGCTTATTTTGAAAGCATGATTATATTAACAGCACATCATTTAGAAAGAGGAAGACTTCAAGATTCTAAATTTAATGTTATATTATGATTCATTTTATTTTATAATGGCATACATGAACAAAAACGTCAAATAATTTTTTTAATAGACCTCTAGTTTATAACTTTTATTTTTCGTAGATGGTCGGAGATTTTTCGTCAAATTTCCATGTATTTGTAGACAAGTATTTAAACTAAAATAAACGTCTTTTTAGATAATGGCTTAAAGATTGTGTGTGCCAAATTTCAAAAACTTTGTGCAAATAGTTTTCGAGAAATAAACGATTTAAACGTTAAAAATCAAGAAAAATGAAAGCAGCGAAAATAGCGTACGATTGAACTCCCGATTGTTTTTAGATTACTCCCAATAAATTTAATAAACAAAATATTTTTTTAGTTGAATGAAAAGGCGAAATAAAGTTTTATCTAGTATACATAACGTTTTTTAAAAATGTGTTTAAATGGTAGTTTAAACTGTGAAATTTTAGTGACGTCGGTATCATCGATTTCGTTCAAACCTTTGTTAATGGCTATCAGTAGGAGTCCTATACTGGGGGCAAGTAGGCTATAGTTTGTGTAAATGTGTATTCTAACACCCAATCTAATTAAAATCAGATCTCAAAAAGTTCCCCGTGTTTTTTTTGTCGCTATATTGAGATCTAACGCAATCACCATACTTACAATGTCGATTGGTATCTTAAATTGACCAATCACAGAGCTGTTTCTCAATTCTGGTTTGTAATAGCCAAAGATTTCAGCCGCCGAACCGAAGTTTCCTGACTGCGTATTTTTACATGACCAACGGATACATGCACGCACAATCAACAAACACCATTCTAATAATAAACTTTGATTGGAATTGCATTTCCCCTGTTTACAGGCAACTTACAACATCAACACAGAAGAAACTTCTGGTTGTTTTGGTTGAATTTGGTGTTTACCATTGCCCCGTGAAATCTGTGCTTTTATTGGACAATTGAAACTATGGCCTTTCGTGAGCCACAGTAAGCTTGACTTGTTTGAACAGTTTAAGTAGAACGATTGCGTTAGATCTCAATATAGCGACAAACAAAACACGGGGAACGTTTTTGAGATCTGATTTTAATTACATATATCTGAAGTGATTACTGTTGGTCTATATCAAAAGTGTTTACGACTCATTTTGTTTTCATATGGTTATTACTTTTGGGAATGTACATAGTGGAGATTTAAACGTATAAGTGTGAGCTGAACATATTCCATCCATATAAATTTACAAATTTCGTCGGCATGCCGCAGACCGAATCATTTTCAGAGCGTTGTTGGCTTTCCAAAAATATATTTTTGGGTTAAGAAAATAACTAACGGCGTGGGTAAGCATAATTAACCCATATTATTATATTCGTTTTGTACTGTTGTCGATATTATTGTAATGCGGAAACACTCATTTGAACGTGTTGAGTTAATGTTTTAAAGTATATTTTGCTTGTAAGAAAAAGAAAAGAACTCGGATTGGGAAAACGTTTGTTCTCGATGTCTACTGTTCAGTTCCAATACATACCCCCCCCCCCCCCCCCCCAACGTAATAATCTCTTGGCCTTTGCTAATTGGCTGGTGGTAAAAGCCAGTAGGTAGTCAGTTCAGGTGAGACAATCGCCTTTATCCCTTCAGTCTGCCGAAACGCATAATCTTTGAGGCACGCATTTTAAAATTTAAATCTAAAAAACACATACTAAAATACCTAATTTTTTTGTCAAACTTTTTGCATTATAAAGATTATGAAAAGAAGATTTCAGAAAAGTAAAAACAAATGTTACCCCTGACTAGCGGTAGACTCCTTAAGTACGACATAAAACACTGATCAAGCAATATATATACATATAAGCTTGCTAAAACATTATTACTGTCTCAGAAACGTGATAAATTTGTCAGTGAATAGGCGTTATGGTTCTTAAAGTGCACGGAGACCGCTTAATTTTACGTCGGATGGGGACACATGGCAATTGATGGTTGTCTAGGCCTGGTTGTTTACTGTTGTTGTAAATTGTCGTCAAATATCACTAAGAGTGACATGCAAGAGCGAGCGGCATTGGGAAGGACTAAATTACACTACATGTCGCATCAACAAACATTTGATTCGCCGCGAATTTAACGCGGTAAACAGATTAACTGAAGACGCGCATATAAGTTTACAGGTAGCCTATATGTATTCTTATGTATGACATATACATATTGTAATTACCCTCTCTCGAGATGTCTGTATATAGGTTACCCATAATAAATCGGGATTAACATCTATTTACAACATAAGATGGTTCAGCTTTTTTAAATTTTTTATTAATCGACATGCCTGTGCCAACGTGATTAACTTTTAGAACTTTACATGATGTAAATTTACAACTTGTGCAACGAGCATATATGTGTGTGTTCAACGCTTCACATACAGTATAAAGTTTATGTATTAATTGCACCGCGTGTACGTGGATTTATACTCTAATTTGTTCGTACCACTTCACCCTGGATTATTGCTATCACATTGCGTTAGTAGCATGCGTTGCTAATGTCAATTCAATGAAAACCAGAATTACATAATTGAGACTGCCTATATATCGGCTTATGTATTATGAATAAAGCTGCCGCAAACAAAAGTCTTTACGTCCGATAAGTTAAACAATAGCTTTCACAGTTATGCCTCAGTCAGTCCTCGGTCACTTTAATAGAGGTGTAACTGGTTAAAACACGTGGTTTATCCGTGCCGATTTCTAGGTTTGTCTCACCTTCTCTGGCCTATTGGTTTGCGTCGTCTTGACAACGCAAAACAAAGCACATAACAGATAATGTAAGAGCTTTAAACCGCGCTGCAAACATTTTATTTTCACACAACGTTGTTGCGAAGGACTGTTGATAAAAAATCGACAACAGCTCGCACTAAGCTGCATTTTCCGACGATATTTTTCAACGGCCTCATCGTTAGTGACCATTTAAGGTTGGCGTGTACGCATCTCGGTTTTAAACTTTTCAAGGCAACTGTGTTTTTCGGTGTATTTTCTCTCCTTAGACTCAACTGATCAAAATGGGTTGTAACTCCAGCAAAAGTACCGGAACGACGCCTCAAAACAAAACTTCTGAAGAAAATAAAGACGCGGAACAAAACAACGCTACGACGGAAGACCAAACAAATACAGACGCTGGTAAGTTGTGAAGATACCGAGTCTACAAAATTGCTTTCATAAAAATCGATTCATGCGAATGTGTTTTCCACAATGGCCACACGATTGGGTAGGGCTTATACAATGCACCTCATTAGTAGGCCTAACCAGTGTTCAGATCGTGTAGGCTACTTACTGGATTCAGGTATCCGATCTAAGTACAGCTGATTCCATTTTCCGTTCGAGGCTGTCACAATATTTACAAGATGCAGACTTCTGTATCTCTAATAGTTTATCATACAATGTAGCTTTATGTAGAGATAATATGTTAGAGTGCACATAACTGTGTAATTTCAAGTTTTTCACTTACTGGCTTTTATATGGGGTCCAATAATATTTGGTACACGGAACTTTCTGACACATTAAATATGCCAAATGAGACTTGAAATCGCCCATAAGCGCTCTTAAAAATAGGGAAATACTCTTCAAATATCTGTTGCCGATCCGCCATTGTTCCACTCGACTACAAACTCGAAATTTTAGCAGAAGGGCCAGTAACTTCCACTTTTTATTCATGTTTACCCTGGGATTAGGATACTCATCCCAGGTTTACCTAATAAAAGGATACAGAATTCATTCAATGGGAATAGTAAACCTGTATTAAACCGGTGAGTCCTTTTAGTAAGGAAATAATACTAGTAGTGTAAGCCTGTATCGACCTACATTCAGGTTCGATTTAGAGTTCCTTGCCTTAATCTATCTGTGCCAGTCGGACCATCTCATGATCAGCAGAACACATGCAGGATTGTAGCATAAAACAACATTTTCGGGTCAAAGGATACGGTTGAGGAATTTAATACGCTTTTGTGAGTTTAGTGAACAGGCTTATATCGGATAATATAAATCTAAAAAGAGAGGTATAAAAATGCAGAAATGAAAGAAAAAAGTTAATAAACTAAGGTTAGGCCTATTAATATTAAAAAACCACGATAAAAACAGTCAATTTATCAGGCCGATTGGCTGAGTGATCAAAGTGGCCGGCATTTACTGCTGGCGATTTGGTGCCTCTCTCTGAGGGTCGTCTGTTCTATTCACGGTATTTAGAATACTCCTCCCAGTTCAAACTAAGACAGTGCTATCCCGAATAATGAAAATACTGTTCATATATGAGAGGATTGTCTTAAATCTCTAGCTGGATGTTAACAGTCTGCAGATCAACTTCAATTTAACGTTGCATATAACAGAATTTTATGATGGCGTGACATAGGGGCCTACCTAAATTCCTACATTTCTTCGTGATGGTAAACCGGCTTTTGGGCTAACCGAGTTTTGAATAACCAGCGCCGGAACAACTTGATGGTAAATCTTGACTTGATTCATTATTTAACACCTAAAGCTGCTTTAACTGTTATAAGAATATAAAGATATATCAGACCCAATTTGAAAAGACCGGGTAAGAAATTATTTCGATCAATCTAGTTTGAGACAGGCAGTTGCGAAGAAACAGCTATATAGGCTCCACGTGTATGTATTGCGTAAAGCCTCATAGAGCAGGTTGCATGGAATCCAGCTATCCGAGTTTAAATCTGGGTGTAGCTTAGTAACCATAGCGGTACCCCTATCTCTACCTCCATAGGCCTACCGCTATACGCATGGACGTAGGAATATACGGAGCGATTACCGCTACGTTTACTAAGCTAATCTCGCTAGCACCTAACCATTTTGACTGAATCTTAATATACACATCTTTTTCTTGCTTTTTGAAATAGCCAGCATATTTAGGCCTACTTTTTTAGATCGACATGCCTAATGCTGTAGTCTTATGTCTTAACACATGCGTAAATTATCAGGTATATATAATGTAGGCTAGCCGACCTATCATGCCGGTCTATAATGATGCTCTCTAAAATAGAATATAACCAACCCGGACAATATAGATGGTAATTCCATAGGCCTTTATGAAGCCTACAATTATCTACATTAATATTTCCTTACAGTGATCTAATATATCTTTTGATGATCAAATTAATTTAAAGCCACTGGGTTATTTTGTGGTTGAATAAGCCTCTTGTTATTATGTTGAGGTCTGCACTAGCTAGATCCAGCTATTGTCAATGTAGTCTATAGCCAGGAAGGTGCACCAATCGTTTTATCATCGTTTATTCTTGGTAAAACATCACGTGACGTTAAAGATAACACGTTGGCTGACTGCCTGTACTGTACAAGACAAGTAACGCGATAAAGTGCGGGCTATAGCCTACTGGCTTGAGGAAGTTGCAAAGTTCTGCAACTGACTGCAACTTTATATATTTGCCTTTTTCTTGAAATGTTAGGGCAATCTGCAATTTGAATGATTCCATTCTCCCTTATGGTTTTCGTGACGGAACTATCATAAGCGGATTATAACTGCGAAGCGATTAAATACATTAGGAGAATGTGCAGTATATAATGGAATATGTAACGGAAAGCGGCTATGTTGTGTTGAGGCCAAATAAAGCCCGTGCATGAGGCTTGAGGACTAACGGTCTCTCGGTTACGAACGGTTTATTGTAAATATTGGATCATAAAGAGGAAAGACATGCCATTAAAAAAAATGACATGAACTTCTAATAATATTTCTTCTATTACCTTCTTGAACAGGCAGATTGTGCAAACAATTCTAGAATATGGGCGGACACGACGTGCTGTAAATCAAAATCTAAACATAGCATAACATGGGTCGATGGCTAAGTTAACATTGTTCCTATGGCGGCTTCGAAACAAACAGTAATAGAACATAGATAAAAGACGGCTTCGTGCAGAATTTGAAAGACTTACGATTTATGTACACTCATACTTTATGTCCAATAGTGTCTATACATACATGCACAGGAAAATAAATCCATTATCCTAAGGCAGATATAATTACCAATGATAAATTACCAAAGCTAGAGATGTCAACCCCAAAACTTAAAGGGAAAGGCAACTGTTTTTCGATCTAAGCTTATTATTTTTATTGCATATTCTCAAAGACAAACATCTGTATTGCACTAGCATTCGAGTCAGCATATAGCCGTTAATTAGTTAACATGTTAGGTCCCAGGTTTAACAGACAGGATTGACTTTATTGTTTGAAAACACGATCGGTCACAAGTGTGTCCGTTTGCTTATGGATGCATTGGAAGGCATCTGTAACAACACGGCGTATACACAAGCTTGGTTATCCAAGCGCAATGTTAATCTGTTGTATACATATCAAAATAGCTCTTTAAAGTAACATATACGTTTAGCATGTTTTCAGCTGACATTTTTAGTACCAGGTTGATATGTACAAGCGGTTGTTTGTTGTTGTTGTTTCGGCTTGGGTACGGAACCCTCATTTTCAGCTTTATATGAAAGCATACACCAGTGCAGGCAATAGGGGACAGCCACGACTAGATGATATAACTACAGTGTTTTCGAACAATGACGCTAGTGTCGCTTTTTAAATTAACTAATTAATGGCTATGCTAATTCGATTGGAAGTGCAATACAGATGTTTGTCTTTTAAAATATGCAAAAAAATAAATAATAAGTTTAGGTCGAAAAACAGTTGTCTTTCCCTTTAACCCGATAATGGGATGAGTCAGTGACCATGTGAATAGAGCTATTTAGGTTGAAAGATTTATAGATCGTCCTGCCAACGCAATTGCCTTAATTTGCCCAATGTGTGTACTATAAATTATGTTTTGGCATTTTGAATAATGTGTTAAACCAAAAAATAATTTAATTGTCTCATTAAATGAAACAATTTTTCTTTATCTACGGCAACCGGCCATTTTGGAGTAGGACTGTTGTCGCGAGACCAATCCATGCATGCATGGTTACGTGACTCAATGATTTGTGTGAATATCATAGTTATACATTTGTTATAACTTATTTAATGATGACCAATGTAAAGACAAAGTTTAAAAAACATTTCATAATTTATTACACAGAGCGAGTTTTCATTCTTTTATCATCTGATTCCTCAAAAGTAGGTCATTGTGACGCATGTGCAGTGGGTATAGCCTCTTCTATGGACATATAGTTGTTGGTTGTTGTTCGGGCTAATAACCGGTTCGTTGATATACGTCATCCCCATGGAAACAACACCAATTCTTCCAGTTGATTAGGAAACTAAACATAATCTCTTAGAAAGAGAAGCTTTTGTTATTTAAAGACAGGAAAATAAAACTCTCTAAGGGACAAATTGACCCC
>JAQQZZ010158628.1:0-12165 GCA_030265115.1 Mopalia vespertina | reverse complement strand
GTTCCTTTTTGTGATTTGTCTTTACCGTTATCATTCAGTGCACTTGATTAATCAATTAAAAACAAAACATACAGAGGACACTGCTGTCATATTTGAATGTGTCAGGATATAGGAAGCCATTATTGATTTGAACTGGAAGCAGAGGACTCTAAAACTTTTTTAAAAGCTTTTTATTTTTTGCTTGTCTTTACTGTTATTTGTACATTTTTCTGAAAATGGCCCATATACAGGATCGTATTGAAAAGCTAAATAGATAGCACTGTACAAAGTTCGTATCTGGATTCATAAATTAATTTAGTGCTGGTGTTGTCTGGATAGACCAGGTGCTTCGTCAGTTCGTTAAATACATCCTGGGGAGATGTTTCTATATTATTTAGTAATAGATTTGGCCGTTTGGATTGAGAGTCCACTTGGTACAAGAACAGAAGTATTTGTTAAGTAGATTGGCTTTAGATTTAGGATCATCAATATACGCAGTTTCATTAGTTAATGGTAGTATCTGGCCAACATTAGAGTTGGAACTTTTTGTATGTTTATGCTCAATTTCCACCAGAGCTCATAGTTGACATTTCCTGTTGTCCACAAATTTTTTTAAAAAATACGAGAAACAAATTTCTTTAAAGGGAAACTACACATTACAGACCTCGCGTCCATAGATGATCAAGTTGGACCTAATCTTCCGTTGGCATTGATTGATATATCGTTGGTTCAATTAACCATTTGCAGAGCAGTACACTGCTACTCCACATTAAAACATATATACGACCACGATTTAAAGTTCGCACTGAAATCAATTGATATAACCTTAATGAATTCGAAGAGAAAATTTAAATAGATATTTTCTTTAAATCTGCCCATAGTCACCATAGGGCTAATGCACATACATCCGACATGCTTGAAATACTTTCGACGTTTTGGTAGCATGAGTCGACAAGGGAATTTCAGTTTAACCAAGGCTCCAATACCAGTACCGTGATTGAGAGAGAAAGAGAGGCAGTTAATTTAGTGAATTGAGTGTGACCGAAGACAACGACTAAGTTGTTCACGCGTTTAAATATTACGCTCGACAAATAATTTTAAAACACATAGATTAAATGATGGTGACAACAATGTATTCTTTATTTACTCTACCTCTATACCTATTCTATGTGCATCGCTCCAATCTTTATTTAGCAATGTGAACATTGATGCTTGGAAAGGCTTATTTTAGAATTGTGGTTTCGAACGTTAAATTATCTATCACAAGTACACAAGCACAAGTTAACAGGCACAAGTGCTTTACAAGTCAACAGCTGTAAACTTTATAACTGAACAAAATCGCGTGGATGTTAGCTGTAGTTTTTAATACTACGCACAGTAGGGCTTGACGAGGACATAGCATGCCGATCAACTTCTTTGAACACAATAAACGCGGTTTGGAGATCTCCACGTTAAGGGTTATCATAATAAATACGTTTTCGCATATTTTTACAATCCAGTTATTTTTGGGTTTTGGTTAAGCGTTAACTCCACAAGGAAGAAGTAGTTTATTTACATAAATACAAATTCTAGAGCTTATTTGTTGTTGATTATTTGAACCAATTCATAAGCTGAAGACTGCCGTGGCTCTTCATGGTTCTCCGAAGTCTCACCATAAAGATTCTCATATTGTCCAGTGCTCTTTGCTTTCACTTTTGATCGAATGCTGCGTTTTTCCAAGCGATCGTAAGTAGCTGTAGAATGTTTGTCTGTGGACACTAAGCCCCCGCCGTCGTCAGACGACGGTGCTGGAATGTTCTCTGGCTGAGACTTATCAACGCTCGATAAATAGTTTGTGTTTTGCTCGCTATTATCAAAGATTGTAGCATAATTTAACTGCTCTGACGAACAAGTACTTGGAATAGGAGATTTGAGTGTTTTGGGATTAGCATTGCAAATCATTACACCACAGCTCTTGTTACTTGACGGATCCCCCGTTCCATTAAATATTTGATACACTATTGGATTTTCTGAATCTGCTTCCACCGTCACTTCCTCTGGATTTACTGGATTCACCGGTTCTTTTCCTCCTCCTGCTGGTGTAACAATTTGTCCTGGAGATATTAACACAAAGGGGACCTTTCCTATCTTGTCTATTTTATGGTTGCTGTAAAGAGATTCTACATCTGTAGATGCGGCTTGATGTGTATTTGGTTCCGGGCTAATAGTATAATACTGGGGCTCTTTAGGATCCGTGGAAGCGGCTGTCTGACTAGAACCACCAATCATCTCTGTGATGCTAGCCACTGAGAGCCGTAAAGGTGACAAGTCCATCTGTACACTGTCACTCTGGCGCGCTCTCCGTCTGCAATAATTTATAATCAAAGCAACACAGATTAGATGCTGGAATAATATATATTGATTTGTGGAACATTGAAGGCCACATGCTGATTGATAAAACAAGACAATTTAAGATGGACTAATAAGGCGAAACTTTCCCACGTTGAATGAAATAAGTAATGAAGCCAAAAAGGAATTGTATGTACCAATTTATTAGTGCAATGTAAGGATGTTATTTTTTTCCCCCGTTTTCGAAGACAATGTCATCATGGAAAAGCCTCTTCCGTATGTTACATAACTTACCTTTTCTTGACGAAAACTATGCACCCTACAACAATTACTGTCGAAATGAGAAAGATGCCCAAACCAACTCCAACTCCCACAAATACACTGGCTGCAAAGACAATTATATGGGTAGCTAACATGCGTTATTTCCATTGCTGTCCACCCCATACGGGCAGAAATGATGTAAAAGTAATATTAACGAAAAGACACTTTAAAATGTAAGACAGATTAGCGGTCATAAATCAATATTATTTTTTAAATTATTATTACAAGAGCAACCGATTATTAACAAGTATTTTACTCACTGTTTTGAGGCTCCATCTCTCTAAGTTCGCTTTCAACTCCATTGTTTCCTGAAAACAAAACTAACTGAGCTGTCAATCCGGAACAATACATTTATAAATGTGTGTTACCAACAGTAAATCAGATTTCCAATTAGATGATTTATCTTGCGAGTATTCGGGTTTTAATTGTACCTGAGTTGTAAATCGTAACGACGCAACTTGACACTGTCTGCGACCAGTTTCTGGGGAATAAACTGTTTTGTTATCTTGCGATTCGTCGCCGACTAACCGACTCTTGTGAGGCAAACATGCGACAAAAATGTTAAGCCTTGATCTGTGTCTTCCAAGCAGTGACCAGGATACAATCCACGGTTAAAAATTTAAAAAAAACTGCCCATCGTCTGCGTCATATTATGGTAAAAAAAAAGAAGTTTCAATATCTCTAAAATAGTCCATTGAAGCCTCTATGCACAAACAAAATCGTGGTACTCAGAACTGATTTTTGTGCTAAAACAGTAGTCGACGGAACATCTTTTGCGATTAGTGGCAGATTGAGAATGCGTGCGGCGGGTTCAAGTTTTATACCGAAGCGAATGACCGTCTGAAGGGGCAGTTGTTTCTTTCCATTAGTAATATTTTCTTGGTTTAGTTAATTAATTTACAGCATGTGCAGAGTTTCATTCCAATAGAGCTTTGTGGCAACCCTTAATATGACTGTTTTGTTGACAGTATATAAGGCCAGAGGTCCGGATACACAAATACATGTTTAAATTCGGCAGATGGTATGGTATAAATAAGTTTTTATACTCGTAGCATTTTTTTCTCGCTCAATTAAAGCTAGATGAAACAATTTAGCAAGATTTTATAATGTGTCTAAATTTTCGTTGGACACTAAAATAGAGAATTTATAGACAGATCTTATTGATAAAATGTTGGTGGTTCACGCATTTTTCTGACATTTTCATACGCTTGATACCTCATCATAAAGTGGTACTGGTCTTCTTTTTAACTCATATTACAATTCGTACATTTTCTTATCTCTTTGTGACACCTCATTTGTATTTTATTACCTTACTCAACTTTTCAATAATGTTTGCATTGTCATATATAAGTTATGTAAAGCACGACCGGAAGTCATATATGTATACCTCCTGATATTTGGTCTCTATCTACAGCACCGCCTTCGTTGAAATTCGAAACAGGAATGGAGCCTAATGTGGGCACACCGGACACTGGTATTTGTGTATCTGTTGATAAAACAAAATCGCTTTTTAATGATGTGTTCACCACACGAATGTACACAAAGTTGTTATTGTTCGTTTCGTTAATATAAGTGATGACTTCTTTAAAACACTTTAAAACACACTAAGCACAATATCGTAGGAGAGAAATGTTAAGTTATACACAAGGACAGAGAAAGTAATATTTAGATATTTTGTTGTTTATATTACCTGTACAAGACGTGTTTAGATTTCCGTCAGCACAGCGACACCTATAAGATCCTATCTGATTAATACACACAGCGTATATTCCACATAGTTCTTGTCCGTGCAAAATACATTCGTCTACATCTGTAAATATCAGAGAGAAAAGATGATATTGTATGATAGACTATTTAGAGATGCAGAACTCTTCATCTACAAAGGGAATTTCTCAGATGTTTTTATGATACACTCGGTTTTGGCATGTTTTACTAAAAATGTGCACTATGTTTTTAAACCGACAAAACAATAATATCGAAAGAAAAAAACGATTAATTAATTCTGCTCAAGATAAGGATTATATTTCTGGACAACCACTTTTTACTGCGCTAGATATTTAATTTGGTCCAAGACTTACATTTCATTTTATTTTTAAGAATAAGTTAAATCCAAGTTTTTGTTGTTCTTTTTAGGGTGTTTTTATATATATATTTTGAATTAATAAAGAGGGAAAATTTTGCTTGCCTCCACCGGGATTCGAACCCGGATATACACATATATACGAGATCTAAATAGGTGACGTTATTGTACAAGAAGAGGGTCTACTTCGAGGAAGCCTCCGTTCTAGTTTCAAGTGACATATCTTAGTGTGGTCACGTGAATCTGTGATTAGTGAATCTTTGACCAAAAAAGTTTTGATTCTCAAAAAGTTATTATGCATATAAACTCATCTTTGTCCTAGACACATGAAGTTAATGGCTGAAATTATTCAATGCGTTATTGTTACTTTGAACAAAAATTGTACATCTCAGGTTAATATTAGACGTTTAATCATAAATAAAACAGAATTTATGATCTTAAATTTAACATACTTTATTTTAAAAAAGTTTTCCCTCAGAATAAATTATTTTCTTATTGAAATTTAAAACATGTTTTCAAGGGAGAGCAAAGTGAAATAAATAATAATAAATAAAGTTAACATAAAGTTTTAAAAAGTTTGGTTGGGTTGGTTGGTTGGTTTGTTAGGTTGGGTGGGTTGGTTGGTTGGTTGGTTGGTTGGTTGGTTGGTTGTCATTATAATAGAAACTTCAATACAACTTATTTCAAGGGAAGAAAATCCCAAAATAAAGAAAGCTGAGTAGATGTGTGGAAAGAGTGCATCCTGTTGTCACGAACAGTCCAACGCATACTTACAACGCATTTTGTGGTTCCTCATTAGATCTTAAATCACAAAATAGTATGAAGCCTTTCATATTAAATATAACGAAGGCATACCCATAAGAATCCCATTTTATGTTGTTACATGTATAATAATGTGTATAATTTTAAAAGTAGTAAGCTACTTACCATAGCAGAAACCTCCGCCTTGTGTGAATCCGGGTACGCATGTGCAGTTATAGCTCCCAGCTAAATTGACACAGAGGCTGTTTTCCGGACAGCGAGCATTCTGGGAACATTCATCTAAATCTGTAAGAAATGGGTATTTCGCTTATTATACTAATAACGAACGTATTATCACATCGAGTTGATACAAATGAAATCTGGACAAAACTGGACGTTTATTGATAGGAAGTCGAAATATAGGTTTCATATCAGATATGTCAAAGACAGGAATTTCACAATTTACTGCGGATCGGTTGCATATCGAATATATCGAATATGATTAAAACTATCATGTAAAGAATTGATATTTCAAGTTTTCAATGCAATTTGATGAATAACAGATCCATCGCTCAGGTAGAAAAAAAAAAGACACAGAATAAATGGAGTAATAAAATCAATATTAATCGGTTAAAATTTTTATCTTGGTTATTATGCACCTGTTTTGGCAATGTTGTAAACACAACACATTGGGAACATATTGTGACAGTATAAAATTAGATCGTAAGTGCTTCCTATATTCAGATTTACATTTAATTTTGTCTACACGCTTTGGTTTTCTTGTTATGCCATTCGATTTGGGTATTTGTCCTTTTCAAAGGCCTAGTTAATTTTCAACAAAATATATCGTATCTGATTTCCACAAAATGCATTTTAAAGGAAAAAGTAACCAGACAATAACGTGAGCCGGAATATACAGTCTTTAATCAGCAGTTTGGAAAAATGCTGTTCAAAATATGTCTATAGTTTTCTAATCATGTTAGAGCCAATGTAGTAACTGCCTTGGTAAATCACGTATGGTGGAAGTCCATGTCATATCATTTCCATATTTATAGCATAGACTACTGTCAATAAATATTTCTATAGCATTTATAGCATTGACTACTGTCCATAAATATTCGCAATAATCGCCATAAAAAAACAACAACAATATGCCTCTTAATTAATTGTCAGAAACATATTGTGAAATGATGTTGATGTGTGCTTATTGAATACTAGCCAATGGTCTAATCAGAGAAACGTTATGGCATGAACAGTTCACCAGGACTGAGTTACTAGGTCAGTTATCAAACCAACTCTGATGGAATTATGGAGTCTATCCATAAACTCCGAACCCCATTTGTCATAACTGCTGATTACAGGCTATCTATCCAAATTCATTTTATTTTTATGTTTTCTCCCCCTTTAATGTTATTGAGCTTGGTCAACAATTTACAGAATGTGGTTCACTCAGCTGGTTAAACGGCATGGGTGGTTGGGGTTTAAAATCCTTTCCAACGCTATTCCACAGATATGACGTACAATTAGCGTTGTTTAAGTGCATGGAACACCAGGTAGAAACCTATTGGAAATAACCCTGGTGAACTTACTAACCTTTAAACATGTTGTATGTTTCAGCTTTAATTATATGAGTACGTATTCTAAATGAACAATTAAGAAGGTCGTTAAAGCAAGTCAGGTGCAAATTGTGCACTGTCTAGACTAGACATTACCAACTGACTACATACGGAATCACACGAGCGACTACGAAATACAAAAAAATATTGCTTTTATTTGCTAAAAATTATTTGTAAGTGTCACGTGAACAAGTCATTAGTCATAGCGCACTCAGGTTGATGTTATCATAAACAAAGACACTCTTGATGAACGGAAAATAAAATGCATGTCCACATAGTGTATCGCTATCAGCCAGTATTAATGACATAATTGGATTGTTTGTTTTGTTTGATTGGGGTTTAACGCCGTTCTTATTGTTATTTCACTCACATGACGGCGTATCAGCCCAATGGGTGAAGGAAACCACCCTCAACACCACTGGCAACAAACAAAGACAAGACAGGACAAAGACAAGGCAAGCACAGAACAGAATACAAAGACATCACAAAACAGAACGGATTTATGTTGCCCCTTAGCTCTGAGAGCACATAATATAGGGAATCCCGTTATAGAGCCTCTTTTGTGGTTGGTATAAGTCTTTCTACTGTTACAATAAACAAGTTGTGGCAGACCAGAATCCGCTTATACACACCTATACAAATATGGTAACCAGCATGAAGCTGTAGTTGATGAAACCCTTCGATACACAGACACCGGAATGAGCCCTCTATATTACTGCACCACGTGTTCTTGTCACAGTTGTGCTGGTGGATTAGACATTCGTTAATATCTGAAACAGATAAACATACATGACATTGTGTTAAGACCATTATCACAAATTTACAATTCGTTAAACGCCAGGCCATTGCGCATTAATTTCCGCCAATTTTTGGGGCGACATTTGCCACAGATGAGCAAATATAAAAAGCTCAAAATAAGATGGCCCGGGTGTATCTTAGAGTCAGTGTATTGACGTAGGAAGTAGAATCGATTCTATTTTAGAATGAACAGAAATAAGCACACAGCTTTACCCAAATGAGGATACTTCGGTTTGTTAAACGTTATTCGGGTTTATTTGGGATTATTATTTGGGATTATTCTCCATTCGTGAATTGCTTCCGGGAATATGGGGATTAGATCATCAATGAACGATAATGGTCGAATTAAAATAAGGTAGTAATTACCAGTACAGCTAAAATGGTTGCCTCTATTGGAATGCCGGTTTTCATATCCCGCTTCACATTGGCACTGCCATGATTCGCTCAGCTCATCGTAACAGTAAAATGAATTCAATCCACATACATCACCACGGTGCTGACAGGCTGCAAGAATGCATAATTTTATTATACAGATATAACAATGTTTGCCGAGTGATTATATTTTCAACAGCTAAAAAGGTCCGAAATATCATGATTTTGTGCGTGATATTTGGTAATGAAAATGTCAATGCAATTCGGTACACAGAAATACAAATAATAACAGAATTTTCCATGCACACTGCAAAATGTTTTTGTTGTTTTACAGTGGTAAGTGGTGTAAATTGTAACAGCTATTTTTGCTGTAAAATAGATACATCTATTTTCCATGTAAATTTGAATTTACTTATTGTATGTGGGAACTATCCTGGTGTTGAATTACAGCAGTGAGTGTAAGTTGAATTAGTCTTCGACACTTACAACAATTACCGTTGCAAAGTTATACACCCATATTTGCTGTAAAGTATTCATAACGATTTCCTTTGTTGATTTACATGTAACGACAGTACATTGACATTATCCCTGTTAGAATATAGACCATGCCGGTGCTCTCTTTGTTCTTTACATTTATGTGTGGCATGCATGTTTGTTTCAGCTCTGAATATCTCAGCTTATTCTTTCTTAGTGTATTTGGGTACTTTACAGTAAGTATTTGGCATTAACCTAATAAAAATTTTCAAAAAAATGAAGTCCATTTAAATCAATAAATTTCTCTGTTTAATTTATAGATTATATATAGCCTACACTATTACTGGCTTATTTAAAAAGCTTAAATTAAATAGAAATTATATGTGGATTCTGGGGTTTAAATTTTCAGTGCAGGTTTACAAAAGAAATTGAATTAAATTAACAGCGTGTAACTGTAAATATAAAAGGTAAACTGTGTACATGATCAGTGATTTTACATTCTCTTTATTGTAAATTACCAAGATTATATTGCAAGTCGAAGTTCAGTGTATATTCACATACATGTAAGTACATTGTGAATCAGGGCTCTAAAAGCAGCATCAACAGCACAATTCCAATGAACTACGTTAGAGTTGCAGACGACTGACTCGTTCACGCATGCGCTTAAAACTGTTTTGCTGAGCACCTGGGATTTGACCGAAACTATTGGCGGATTTTTTAAAAGTTGGCGGAAAACAGGACGTTGCACTTAATCTCACCAATGATTCCTTTATACATGACGTTATAAAATCGATGAAATCCATAACTCCTACACATTAAATAAATTCATTTTGTTTTGCTGAAATCTAGCACCCTTAGCAATACAACAATAGGTACACAGGTATATGTAACCTGTTGTGAAATGGAGGAGTCGGATTAATTTCCGACCAGACGGTGAATTTAATGTGCCTGTTTCGGGTTCACGTATTTAGAAGGAGCATCTAGATGGTTGCGTCCCCGTGGTCAGGAATAAAGTTGAAAAAAAAAAAACACTTTTGTCGGCAAGGCGACCAATTTCGTCCATGCCGACACCAGTTCCCGATTATCTTACCATTTTTTCCAGCCCTGAATGTGATTATGAAATCCGTTTTACAGTATGTAAAAGGTCAATGGTGTAAATCTGCAGAAGCTTATTGCTGTCAACTTAAATGCTAATGTGGTGAGTTTGCAGTTTCATCTGTTGTTAATTTACAACTATATATGTTAAGGCCACAGAAGTAAATGATGTAAAGTTACACACCAACAATATGTCCTTGCGGCAAGATCTGTTATAAATAAGCAGAGCACAAGTGTAAATTTACATCCACACTCGAAGCTTAACAAGTTAATAGTCACTGTAAATTAACATCCAGCCAGTGTGTGTTTACGGAATAATTGAATGCAAATTTATATCCGTAACTTCATTGTAAATCTACAGCGTAAAGTGGTGGTTACATATTTTCCATCACTTTTTAATGTAAAAATACATCAGTATTTTTTACAATGCACTTCTTGCATATACCTATACATATCGAAATAACAAAATGTCAAATAAACGAAACTTTACCAAATATATTTGGGCTAAAAGTTTAATTGAAGGTGAAGATCATAGACGTATTTACAGTAAACTGTAAAAACATATGTACATATGCCAACCACATCGTTTATGCTTTTAAAATGTAAGACATAGCAAAAAAAAAATCTGATATTTAAAAGGGAAAGAAATCTTTGGGTTTTACACTTAACATCAATATCTCGACATAACTAAGGCTTACGTGTGTGGAAATGGAATATAAGCGAATAAAATTATTGACGATTTGGGTTGGTTTCAAAGTCAAATTAAATTCACCGAATCGGTTGTCGTTTCGGAATCCAACATTTGAAACCGGTATCTCCAATAATTTTAACTCGAATAGATCCCGCCGAACAACTAGAACTAAGGCACAGGTCCCAGAAATGGTAAACATTCATATCTGTCTTTCATACAGTTTTGACTTTGAGTAATCGTTTGGCTAAAATGCTTTAATTGTATTTTTACTTACCCTGTGCAATCCATGGCAGCCAAAAAATAAGAAACTTGATTTTTACAGTCCACAACACCATTTTGACAGCTAAATGATGGGAAAACTACTCGGTTACATTGCTTACACCGGAAATCCGCCAGGCCGTAAAATGTATATTGACCTGTAGGCCTATTTCCCAAGTGAGTGAACGATCAATACCATCAAAGCGTGACGGTCCATGCTATTTCAATATGCTAGACAGCGTAATGACACATTCCGAAGCTATATTTAATTGATTTCATTACTATTTATACATACCACTACAATCCCTTTTATCGTGGGCATACGAAAGAAATTCGTCTTGTGTTAAACAAACCCATGTGTGTATTAATATTCGGTTATTTTTGTAAGATTTCAACCTTTGTTTTTTTTCTTCATTATGTTAATTGGAAAGTTATGGTCATAGTGATTACTTACAATGGTACGATTGTATATTAGGAAAAGCCAGGTGGCTAACAGGTACGTGTGGACTGTAGGTAAGACATGTTAAGTCCCACAAGCGTGTAAATGATACGTCTTCGTTGTAGATAATTTATAATGTGAAATAAATCGCCGAGGTCATCATAATGGAGTAAATCAGACGACTTGGCAGCAGATCGACACTGATGTATAGCATTTGACATAAGAATAACATAAATCGTACCCTAATTTAGTTTTAATGAGCCATAACTTATCGAGGTAAACGCTCAGGGTGTGGTAAATCCATAGTACTGCGAGTCACTTTATCTTCTATGGTGCGATTTACACGTTGAGACATGTAAGGCATCTGGACGTCTAGGTACTCCATGTGCCCATCGCAATTGACAAGAACTCTTACCACTCATCAATCTTGAAAACAATGAACCGGGTGTTACTACCTTATCCACATAAATACATCGATTTAAAAACAACACTTGACTCAACGCTTTAGTCATGGGCTTAGGGCTGTACTGAACTTCAGTTCATCGGCCAAATAGTATGAACTAAGATATGTATTTAAACATTGAGAATATCGAATGGTGTTTCAAACTCCCAAGGACGTAGGGTTATTTCCTAATGCTGATAGTTGTGATAGAAGTGTTTAGTACAATACAAATTCTTGACGCCTTTTTTATTTTCACAAATTTAGCAAAACGTTCTTGCAAAATTCCACTCGATTCTCTTTTTTAAACTTGTATTTTAATAACAAACCTATATAGTCTGGTCTTAATAAAGTTTATTTGACGTCTGTAGCCGGATGAATGTGGCCACCTAACAACGTTAAACATGGAAGGAATTTCCCTTTTGCTCAGCGCTTGAATGTTGTAAGATTTTATATCTAGTTATCAGTTATCAAGGTCACTGATCCATACCCAGATCTCGTCCGCGGGGGGGGGGGGGGGGGGGGGGGGGGGGG